>JADBBT010003200.1:0-11859 GCA_015711505.1 Sylvilagus bachmani | reverse complement strand
TGTTGGGCCCTCCGTGAGAATTGGCTTCCTGAAGATAAGGGGAAAGACAAAGGGGGAATCCCTGAGAAAGCCAAACTAGAAAACTCGACACACGCAGAAGAAGGCTTTGAAGTTCCTGATTGTAAAAAAACTACAGCAGATGATTCCCCAGAAGCCTGTGTTGAGGAAAATGATGATAAAAGCACACAAGCCTCTCAATTACAAGAAAGTGAGGACTTCTCTCAGCCATCAACTTTTAATAGCATTATTTATAGCAGCCAAGAAGATGTCAAAGAGTTTGAGACGGAAGAAACACAAGACAAAGAAGAAAGTACGGAATCTACTATTCCTCTTGATGCCATTGAACCTTGTGTGATCTGCCAGGGTCGACCTAAGAATGGTTGCATTGTTCATGGCAAAACAGGACACCTAATGTCATGTTTCACATGTGCCAAAAAACTAAAGGAAAGGAATAAGCCCTGCCAGTATGTAGACAACCAATTCAAATGATTGTGCTAACTTATTTCAACTAATTTACCTGTCCATAGAAATGGAATTATATATTTCTAACTATAAAGCCCTAAACATTTAGACAACATGGATCTATTTTTATTTACATATATCAAAGTGAGGCATTGTCTCAGTCCACCTAGATTGCCCTTTTACAGTGTAATTTAACTTTGGGAGGGGGAAAATGAATATTTACTTTTCAAAGGAAAATTTCACTTGGGTTGTAATATGATTTGTGTTGGATAAATGACTATAGCTCATCCTTTACCCCTACTCTTGACTTTAAATAGTTGCCACACTACTTTCTTCCAAATGTAAATGATAAGTATTGGATTTAAAAAATATATATATAAATAGAACATTGAAATGTAAATTTAGTGTCTTTTGTGTAAGGAGAGAAAATATTAGTGAAAGAGTTAACATTTAAATTTTGGATACTGTTAAATTGTCTGAGCCTTAGTTTTTCTACTCTCAAAGCTTAAAATACTTTTTTCAGATAAAGAAGTTGGTAGCTGTATTTGGTGCTCTGTAAGTGAAAAATGTACTTATTCTTTAAGTCTTTTCAGTGTAACCATGTGGTAAGGAGTAGTTGTGGTAATGATGTTAGTTGAGAAAATAGCCATCATTTACCCACATGCAAAACCTTCTCAAGCCTCCCTAGTAAACTCAGATTGTTCTGGGTAGGCAGGTATACTAGGCCTTTTCCACACTTTCAGAATTTAGTGGACTCTCTTGTTTCCTCTAAGTTGGAAAGAATTCTGAGACACTTTGAATGATCTTCTTGGGCTGGGTTACATGGTTCCTGGTAGTTGCCTAGGTTTCAGACCAGTTTCAGAAACTAATGAATTCAGAAACTTGGTAAACAGAACTATTCATTTTAAAACTAGCTGGGAAGACTGCAACTTACAAGTTATGCAGAATTTATTCATTCTGTTCCTTCTAAGAATGACAGAGTCAGAACATGGGATTATGAAATTCTCTCAAACTGTAGATTAATTTATTGTGGTTAAGTATGAGTCTCCACCAAATACTGAAAGTAACTATTGACTTAAGATCCCAGTGTTTTCCTCTTATATTTGACAGTTGTGCAAATTCAGATGAGGGATATAAAACCAACTTAGCTAACTAAATTTTAGAACTGAGGGATAATTTGGGTAGCGATTACTAACAGAACATTGTTGATATAAACTTTATAAGCAAAGGTCACATACATCATGATTACATGTGCATATCTAGGTAGGAAGTGATTGACTGGCAGTACTTTATCTTTGGTCTTCAAATACCACGAAGCATTATTAATTTGTGATTTGTAATTTTTCAGCTAGAGCTGTATACATTCATTCTGAAAGTTGGTAGTACAAATAAGATGATAGATGGTGTATGTTAGGATATACCTATGCAGCAGTTGCTGTTCACATAACATCAGCTCTGCACATGGAGTCATTCTGCGTGCTTCTGGATTACCAATGTAGTCTTGATTGTCTAAATGTTTAAGTTTCATATGCATATATTATTTATTGATTTACAAATAAATGACTAATTGAATGTTAAAAAAAAGAAAATTAGGATAGGAACAGTGTGTGAGTTATATAGCATTGGTTTGACTATAGGATATTTGTGAAATCGCATTTCCACACATTGCAATTTGTAGCTTTGAAATTTTACAATATAAATCACCTGACAATTTTTAAAGTAACATTATAATATGTGGTATTTTAACTCTATTCTGTGGTACTTTACCTGTTTTAAAGATCAAACATAATTTGTTGGGGCCGGTGCCGTGGCTCACTTGGTTAATCCTCCGCCTGTGGCACCGGCATCCCATATGGGTACCAGTTCTAGTCCCGGCTGCTCCTCTTCCAGTCTGGCTCTCTGCTGTGGCCCAGGAAGGCAGTGGAGGATGGCCTAAGTGCTTGGGCCCCTGTGCCCGTATCAGAGACTAGGAGGAGGCACCTGGCTCTTGGCTTGAGATTGGCGCAGTGCCGGCTGTGACGGCCATTTGGGGAGTGAACCAACAGAAGGAGGACCTTTCTCACTGTCTCTCTGTCTATAACATAATTTGTGTTCTAAAGGTATTTGCTGAACAGTACTGTGAAAACTAGATCTATTAAAATGTTTAAAGTCTTTTTTACAATTTAGAGAGATATTGCATGTTAACTAAATGTAAAAACCATTTAAAGAACTAAGAATCTTTTTCTTCAATTAAGCATACATTTTCCATATGTGTGTAAACTGTAATATGTATACACACTTAATATACATATCCATATATATATAATATATGCAAGTTGAAAGAAAAGTAGTGAACTGCTGGTTTCAGAAACTGCAACTTAACTCACTGTGCCACAATACTGGCCTTTTATGTTTTACTTCTAATGTAGGACCCCTTTAAGCATTTCTTATAGATCTTTTATGGAGGGGATGAATACCCTTAGCTTCTGTTTGTGTGGGAAAAATTTTACTTCTGCTTCACTTCTAGAGATAGCTTACCTATGGGCAGTATTCTCAGATGGGACATTGAGACAAGCCCAGTTGTTCATCTGCAGGACTGGAGTTGTGTTTCCCAGAATGGGAAAAGCCACTGATAGCTTTGATCATGAAGAAGGCTTTACCTTCCTGTTCAAGAAGTGCAAGTGTCTCTTGATTTGTTCTGCCCAGTATGAAAATTTCAAATGGGATACAAATCAATGTACAGGTACTACATCTAACACAAGGATTTCTGGAAGCTGCTTGCAAGAGTGAAAAAACTGGAAAGAAGCAGCTCCTGCTGGTCTTGAAAAATATCAGGAACTACAGAGACCAGAATAGGTAACAGGCACTCACCTGCAGGCCCAAGTGGCAGGTGTACCCCAGCAGATGTGGAGAAATTTGGGCCCTCTAGAGCTCCACACAAGTAGGGACCTGGCCCTCCTGTAACTGAGGGCACTGAGCTCCCAGTCCCTGGCTGATTTTCAGCACATGAGATGGGCAAACAGAGCCCAGGCTACCTTTCAGAGCTGCTGGAACAAAAGTGAAAGCTTAGCTTGTTGCTGAGCTACTTGTGATCTAGATCCTGGCTTTGGCCTGGCCCATCCTCATTCATTGTGGTCATTTGGGGAATGGACCAGAAGATGGAAGGCTCTCTCTCTCTCTCTCTCTCTCTCTCTCTGTGTGTGTCCTTCTCTGTAAATCTGCCTTCCAAATAAATATTCAAAAAATTCCCTGTAGGGTTCATATGGTGGTGTTGGATTGCCTTAGCTTTTGCATACATAGGAAAAATTGTATTTCTTTTTTGCAAGATGAACAAGCTTTACTAGTTATAGTACACTCGTTTGAAAGGTTTTTGTCTTTTTTTCTTTCTTTACATTAAATATATTTTGAAATACTCTTCTGGCCTACTGGTTATTATACATGTGCTGTTTTTCTAATGAGACTTCTTTAGGATCTGTCTCACTTTGTTTTGGATTCTCTCCTTGTCTTCAAATCTTGACAGTGACTATAAAATACATTAATGTGGTTGGATATTATTGAGCCAAATAAATATAAATATATAATATAAATATAGATTATATAATAATATAATTGGATAAATATACATACTGTATATATGTGCAGGAAGTTAGAGAGTATTCCAAATTAGTTCCTACTGAGAGAGTAATACACATTATACTTTTACCTGGGATTAAAAATGATACTTTTTTAAGATTAGAAAGATTTGTGAAGCTTTTTGCAACAGAATTGGGCTGACATATATTTTAATTTCAGTGTGCACATTATATCCCTAGAAAAGTCTACCTTTTAATCATTGTTGGATAAATATTTCATCATAACCAATGCCTGTATCATCATTCCTTCCATTTATTTAAATTTTTATGTTATTCAGCATCTAACACTCTATTTGTATAACTGGATATTATATGATTGTTACAGTTAGAGTTCTTATAAAATTTTCAAAATTATATATGAAGCCAATGTAAAAGTACCATGGAAAACACATGACATTTGAAGAAACATAGATTTTGCTTTCGTAACAGCTCTGAAATTTTACTATGTGCATGACATATATCAAGTGACTTACCTTTTCTGCACTTCTATTTCCATATATAAGAACTATAATTATTAAAGTCGAATGCAAGTTTTTAAAGGAATACAAGGTAACAATGTGAGTCTCTTTTTTGTTTTGGTTTCCACTGATGTGTTTTCTTAATTTTATGTAAATTATACAATTTTCTGTAATTCATATATACAGATTTAAGAACATAGTGATACTTCCCAATTTAATCTCTATCCTGCCCACTCTTCAACCCTTCTTCTTCCTTCTCCCATCCTCGCTTTTAAATTTTAAAGATCTACGGTCAGTTCACTTTCTGATGGTAAAGTTAACCCTGCACTAAGTAAAAATGTTCAACAAATAGTATGAAATAAAACATTGTTCTTCAACAGAAGGGGCAAGGATGGTAAGCAATCATCAAATCTCAAAAAATGTCCATTTCACTCAAAACATTACATTTTAGGTTTTCTGCTAATTGCCTCAGATCACGGAAAACATACGGTGTCAGTCTTTTGGGGACTGGCTTTTTTCACTAAATACAATGGTTTCCAGTTGTATCTATTTTATTGCAAAAGACAGGATTTCATTGTTTTCACAGCTGAGTATACTCCATAGTGCATTTATACCACAATTTCTTTATCCAGTCAATAATTGATGGACATCTGATTCTATTTCTGAGCTATTGTGAATTCAGCTGAAATCAACATGGGCATACAGATAACTTTTATATGCTGATTTCTTTTGATTTGGGCAAATTCCCAGGAGTGGGATGGCTAGATCATATGGTAGGTCTACATTCAGATTTTTGAGGTATTTCCATACTGTCTTTCACAATACCTGCACCAGTTTGCATTCTTACCAGCAGTGAATTAGGCTGCCTTTTCTCCCACATCCTCACCAGCATTTCTTGGTTAATTTCTGTATGAGAGCCATTCTAACTTGAGCGAGGTGAAACATCATTACAGTTTTGAGCTGCATTTTCCCAATGGATAGTGATTCTGAGTATTTTTTCAAGTGCCTGTTGTCCATTTGAATTTCCTCTTTTGAAAAATGCCTATTTAAGTAATTTACCCATTTCTTAACTGGTTTGTTTTGTTGAATTTTCTTAAACTTGTAGATAATGGTTGTTAACCCTTTATCAGTTGCATAGTTTGCAAATATTTTCTAGCATTCTGCCTCTTCACTTTGCTGAATGTTTATTTTGCAATGCAAAAGCTTCTCAACTTGAAGTAATACCATTTGTCAGTTTTCATTTTGGTAGCCTGTGCTTCTGGGGACTTCTCCAAGAAGTCTTTGCCAATGTCAATGTCTTGCAGACACTGATGTCTAGTAATTAGATCATTTTGGGTCATAGATTTAGGTCTTTGATCCATTTGAGTGGATTTTTGTGTAAGGTGTAAAGTAGGGGTCTAGTTTCATACTTTTGCCTGCAGAGATCCAATTTTCTCAGCACTATTTGTTGAAGAGACTGTCCTTGTTCCATGGATTGATTTGTAGCTCTTTGGTCATAGATACGTTGGTTGAGATGTGTGGATTGATTCACGGAGTTTGTATTCTGTTCCATTGGTCTGCAAACTTGTTTTTGAGCCAGTGTCAGGTTGTTTTGTTTATAAGTGCTCTGTAGTGTGTCTTGCAATCTGGTTTTGTGATGCCTCTGGCTTTGCTTCTGTTGTATAACATTGCTTTAGGTATTCAAGGCTCTTTTGTTTCCATATGGATTTTAGTACCATTTTTTCTAGATGTGAGAAGAATGTCATTTGTATTTTGATTAGGGTCATATCAAATCTGAAAATTGGTAGTATGGACTTTTTGATTATGTGGATTCTTCCAGTCCATAATGATGATTTTTCCATTTTTTAAGTCTTCTTCTACTTCTTGCTTTAATGTTTTGTAATTGTCATTGTAGATATCTTTGATGTCCTTGACTAAATTTTCCAAGGTATTTAATTTTTTGTGGTTATTGTGAATGGGACTTATCTTAAAAGTTCTTTCTCAGCCTTAGTATTGTCTGTGAATAGAAAAGCTATTGACTTTTATGTGTTGATTTTATATCCTGCCACATTACCTGATTTTTTATGAATTCCAATAATCTTTCTGTGGAGTCTCTTGGATCCCTTATATATATACATATATAGAATTGTGTCATTTGCAAATAAAGATAATTGAATTGCTCCTTTCAAACCTATTTCCCTTTGATATCTTTTTCTTGCTTAATGGCTCTGACTAAAACTTCCGGGACTATATTAAGTAGTAATGGTGAGATGGGCATCTTTTTCTGGTTCTGGATATTGGGGTGGGGGGGCTTCCAGTTTTTTGTCAATCAATAGGATGTTGGCCATTGGTTTGTCACAAATTTCCTTGACTGTGTTGAGGAATGTTTCTTCTGTATCCAATTTGCTAAGGTCTTCATGAAAGGTTATTGTATTTTATCACATGCATTCTCTATATCTATTGAGATAATCATATGTTTTTTGTGTTTGTTAATGTATCATATTGGTTGATTTTTGAATGTTGAACCATCTGTGCATATCAGTGATTAATCCCACTTGGTCCAGGTAGAAGATATTTCTGATGTGTTCTTGGATTCATTTATCTTTTATTTTGTTGAGTTTTTTTGTGTCTGTTCATCAGGGATATTGCTGTATAATTCTCTTTCTCTCTTTTATCTTTCTCTGGTTTAGGAATTAAGGTGATGCTGGCTTCAGAGAAGGAGGTTGGGAGGATTTGCTGTATTCTAATTGTTTTGAATAGCTTGAAAAGAATTGGAGTTAGTCTTTAAGTGTCTGGTAGAATTCAGCAGTGAAGCAGTCTGGTCTTGGGGTTTTCTTTGTGGGGATGTCTGATTCAATCTCTGTCCTGGTTATTGATCTGTTAAGGTGTTCTAAGCCTTAATGACACAATTTTGGTAAATTGTATGTGTCCAGCCATCTATTTATTTCTTTTAGTTTTCCCAATATTTTAGCAGGCAAGCCTTTTCTGTAATTCCTGATGATTCTTTATATTTCTGTGGTATCTGTTGTTATATGTCCTTTCTCATCTCTGATTCTATTGAATTGGATCTTCTCTCTCTTTTGGTGAGTTGGGCCAATCATGTACCAGTTTTGTTTATTTTTTTGAAAAACTGCTCTTAACTTTCACTGATTTTTGTATTTTTTGTTTCAATTTTATTTTCTCCCCTAATTTTAATTATTTGTTACCTCATACTAATTGGGGTTTGGTTTGTTGTTTTTTTTTTTTTTTTTTAGGTCCTTGAGATGCATTGACAGATCATTTATTTGGTACTTTTCAAATTGTTTTATGTATGTACCAATTGCTATAAACTTTTATCTTAACACTGCTTTGCTATGTCCAAGTTTTCATATGATGTTTTGTAGTCTTCATTCATTTCAAGAAACTTGTTGATTTTTCCTTTGATTTCTTCTATGACCTGACCTGATGTTCAATCAGAAGCACGTTGTTCATTCTCCATGTATTTGCGTATGATCTAGATATTCTTGAGTTGTTGATTTCCAACTTCATTTCATGTGGTCAGAGAAGAAACATGAGACTTGCTTTATGGCCAAGCAGATGGTATATCCTATATAAAGTTCCATGCATTGATGAGAAGAATGTGTATCCTGTAACTGTGGGGTGAAAAGCTTGGTAGATATGAGTTAGGTCCATTTGTTCAACAGTGTCGACTAACTCTATTTGTTGATTTTTTGTCTAGTTTATCTGTCCATTTTGAAAGCGGGATTTTGAAGTTCCCTGTTACTATTGTATTGGAGCCTATGTCTCATTTAGATCCATTAATGTTTCTTTTAAATAGCCAAACAAAATGGATTTTGTTGTATATACTTCTATTATAATCTTATTTTCCTGTTGAATTGATTCCTTTATCATTACATAGTGTCCTTCTTTGTCTCTTTTAAAAGTTTTTGTGTTAAAGTCTATTTTGTCTGATATTACAATGGCTACACCTGCCCTTATTTGCTTTCTATTAGCATGGACAATGTTTTTCCATCCTTTGACTTTCAATCTGCATATATCTTTGTTGGTGAGCTGTTTTTCTTGTAGTCAACAAATAGATGGGTCTTGTTTTTAATCCATTTGGCCAGTCTTAATCTTGTAACTAGAAATTTGAGGCCATTGCATTCAAGGTTACTATTGATAAGTAATGACTTGGCCCTGCTAGTTTTCTATAAGTAGTCATATTGTTTACTTCGGATTTCTGCAGTTTTTTTATTGTGAAAATATCTGCCCTCACATTCTTTTATAAGGATGACTATCTCTGTGTTTCTATGTGTAACACATCCTTCAGCATCTTATGGAATGATAGATAAGTAGAGACAAATTCTTTCAATTTCTATTTGTTATGGAAGGTCTTTATTTCACCTTTATTCACAAATGAGAACTTTGCCAGGTACAATATTCTGGATTGACAATTTTTTTTCCTTTTGAAAATTGGAGTGTGCCTCACCATTCTCTCCTAGCATGTAGAGTTTTTGATGAGTAGTCAGGTGTGAGCCTAATTAGAGAATCTTTGAAAGTAATCTTGTCATGTCTCTCATGCACACTTTAGAATCCTTTCTTCATATTTTACTGTCCTATGTTTTACAATGCTTCATGGTGACAATCTTTTATGGTCATGCTTCTAAGGAGTTCTATATACTTCCTGTAGTTGGATGTTCCATTCTTTCTCTAAGTTGGAAAAGCTTTCTGTAATTTTTTTACTATATAGGCCTTCCAGTCCATTCTATACTTCTACACCTTCAGGAACTCCTAATACACATATGTTGAGTCGTTTGACAGCATCCCATAAATTCCCAACACTATTTTTATGTTTCCTAATTTCTTTTTTGGTCTGATTGAAAGATTTCCAAAGATTCATATTGTAGCTTGGATACTCTTTCTTCTGCCTCACCAAGTCTTGTTAAGGCTTTCCACTACATTTTTATTTGATCTATTTAATTCTTCATTTCTAGTATTTTATTTTGATTTTTCTTTAAAGTCTCAATTTCATGGGGAAATATTCTTTCATGTCATGTATGGTTTTCTTTAGTTGGTAGATTGGATTCTGCTTGCTTTAAAGTAATCCTATGATGAATCTTTGGAATTCCATTTCCACAATTATAACAATCTCTTCTTTACATTGTAATATTGAAATGCTGTTGTGATTGCTTTTATCTTTGAACTATGCCTCTGTGGCTTAGTGGAATGTCTTCACTTTCAATGAATACCAAGTGGTGTATGCTGGGACTGGCTGGGTAGCTCAAGCCAGTGCTCCATGGTGGGGTGAATATCCAGAGTAGATTGCCTCTTATGAACAGAAGGGGAGCATGGTCATCTCTGTTGGTGTGATCACCCCCTCACCTCTTCTCCATGCTGAGCAATGTTCAGATATTAGCCCCCAGTGGGTTCAACACTCACCCATGCAACCATATGAACAGCACAAATGATCTACATGGTCCTCACTCTGAGCATGGTTTCTGCTGCAATGACCTGTCCAGGCAACTAAGGAGCTCCAAACATGTGGAGCCACACTCAGTAATTGCCCACCAACTCAGCTACACACTGCACTCTCTCATGCAGTCACTGGGTCCCCACAGTCTCAGCACTGGTTCTGTGGGTAATCACTAGTCCATAGGGCTCCAGGCCAGATTAACACCATGCTATCTTCTCATCTGTTTCACTATGGGTTGCTACAACCTAGACTCTCCTATGTCTCCAAGCTGCAATCTGCTCTGGACCTCAGCTGCTGTGGTTGTGTGTTGTATCTGGTATTTTGCTGTGCATCCACATCTTCCATGCAGGCCCATGTTGTTCCTCTTCCTTTCATAGAATTTCCAGTGCAGTTTTCTCTCTAATGCTCCCCTGAGCCTGACTTCCGATACTTGTTTAAAAAACTATTTATCCCTACCCTAGTGCAGTACATCATTCTCTATTCCCTCGTCTTGAACTCCCTCCTCGAATGTATCACTTCCTATAGATCCCAAATCTATAGGTTGGTAGGATCCATATATATGCACAAATTATTAGTTCAAGGTTAAGCATTATAATTAGAAATGCATAGGTATTCAGAACACTTATACAATTTCTAAGTAAATCATTGATGAAAGATTAATGGAGATGGTATTTAGGGTTTTATTTTATATAAAATTTTTGCTACATGCCTATTATAAAGCAGATGATTGCAGAACGTTATTTTGTTTTAAAGATTTAATTATTTTATTTAAAAGGCAGATTTACAGAGAGGGGGAGAGAGAGAGGGTGGAAGAGAGAGAAGGAGGTCTTCCATCTGCTTGTTCACTCCCCCAGAGAGCTACAATGGCTAGAGCTGCACCAATCCAAAGCCAGTAGCCAGGAGCTTCTTCCAGGTCTCCCATGTGGGTGCAGTGACCCAAGGACTTGGGTCATATTTTAGTGCTTTTCCAGGCCATACCAGAGAGCTAAATTGGAAGTGGAGCAACCGGCTCTTGATCTGGTGCCCACATGGGATGCCAGCATTGCAGGTGGCTTCTTAACCCAGTGCACCACAGCGCTGTCCCCAGAACCTTATTTTTTTTTTTAATTTTTTTGACAGGCAGAGTGGACAGTGAGAGAGACAAAGAGAAAGGTCTTCCTTTTCCATTGGTTCAGCTTCCAATGTCCACTGTGGCCAGTGCACCGTGCTGATTCGAAGCCAGGAGCCAGGTGTTTCTCCTGGTCTCCCATGCAGGTGCAAGGCCCAAGGACTTGGGCCATCCTCCATGGCACTCCTGGGCCACAGCAGAGAGCTGGATTGGAAGAGGAACAACCAGGACAGAATCCTTATTTTTTAATTTTTAAATTAAAAAATTTATTTTTTAATTTTTATTTATTTATTTTTAAGAGTTTTACTTTTAAGAGTAACAACAATATTAGAGGACACATGGAAAGTAGAAAACAAAAAAGAAATCGTGTAATTTCTCTATCTGAATTCTCATAAAATACTCATTTTTTCCATTTTTAACATTTTTAATATTTTTCTTAACATTACTTAGCCTTTCTCCACATTATACAGTAACCATTCTATTGTTTGAATGCCTATATATTACATCAGCTGAGTCTGCACTTAAATATAATTTGGAATAAGGAGAGGAGGAAAAGAAAGTTAAAAGCATTTAAGATGTACATTGCATTATATTCCTTTCCTTAAATAAATATGGTTCAATTTAAAAATTTATTTTGTAGATATGCAAACAGAGGTGCAGCAAAGTTCTGTAATTTGTTCAGTCATGTAAGTAATAATTTGTAGAGCTGGTAAAGGATTCAAAATCTATGTGACTTTGGAGGACATGTGTTTTCCACTGTACTTTCATGTTGACTACCTATGACACTTA
>JADBBT010003199.1:0-11860 GCA_015711505.1 Sylvilagus bachmani | reverse complement strand
GAAAACATTGTGGCTAATGTTGGTGTTATCAAATAGGCCAAACCACGACCAATCAATCCTCTGCTGCATGACAGTTGTGTGAAACTCTGGCTTGAGAGATGAAGAAGCATGTAATAAAAAGTATTTCAGTGACTTTTTTTGTTGATACTTTAGATTACTTACATTGCTTGAAAGTTTTTGGCTCTTCTAAACAATTGTGCTTTTTAAATAATTTCATTTCTATCACTTTATCTTTGTCTTCTCCTCCAGGAGCCAAATCAGTAATGCCTTTGTTCTGTTGGAAGTACAGGAGAGTCCTTGGGTTTGACCTCATTCCTTTTTTTTAATATTTTTTTCAACTTTTATTTAATAAATACAAATTTCCAAAGTACAACTTTCGGATCATAGCAGCATTTCCCCCCATAACCTCCCTCCCACCTGCAACCATCCCATCTCCCACCCCGTCTCCCATCCCATTGTTCATCAAGATTCATTTTCAATCATCTTTATATACACCACTCTGGTTCCCCAGAGCAATGCAAGGTACTGACAAGTTTCTCTCCATCAGCCCACATGTTGGAACTAAATGACCTAAACAATCCATCTTTACTTGATTCACTGTTACTGTTTGTTGAACATTACTTCGACTTGAGCCCCTTAAGACTCCCTTAAATAAGGAAGAGAGTGGTAAGGATTAAAAATTAAAAGGAACTTGCATTTCTTGCCTTTGGTGAAGGTTCCTTGATTCTAAATGATGGTTCTGCAGAAGTGACCAGGGATGGAACAGGCCAGGAGTGCTCTGTTCTCTTTTTGCAATACAGAGACTGATGGGTTGAAATCATTTTTGCTCCATAATGCTTTGGAGGCTATCATAAAACTCTAGACCTGTCACCTTCTGACTTCTGTCATGGGTACTCTTCTCACATAACCAGTGAGTATCACATGATGTGCCTGAAGAGACCAGTAAGTCAAGTTGAAAAGGAATTAGAATCTTAGTTACAAAGAAATAAAACCTTAGTTTTGAGAAAGAGAAATTGTGCAAATTAAAATTATTGATCCCAAAAGAGAGAAATGAGAAGTAGAATAGTAAAGTAGAAAGAAAAGATATATGCCTTCTTGTTTGGGAAATAACTGTCATCATTGACATAATACATACAAAAATTTTTATTACATCAAAAAATGGGACAAAAAGATCTTTGAAATTACAAACATATTCATGCTAATAAAAAATAAGGAAGGCATTTAGTTTCTGTCAAAGTTACAGAAAAATACATTTAGCTGCCAATGATATTAACAATCTGCGTACAATCACAGAGTCTCAGAATCAAGTATCTTTAGATCATTTTCATGTACTCCATGGGCAATATCTTACTGCCTGGTACCAGTCCAGTGATAAATAATGTTTGTTGAATGTATTAAAGAACGCATTTATAGGCTTTAATTTATAGGCATTTAGGAAATAGTCTTCAAGAGTTTTAGGAAGAGCAAGATTTGTCAGTGATTTTAGGAATAGTTCCATGTCAGGGAGTTACACAGATGAACAACCTCTTGATTTTTTTAAAGAGTTGTTAATTTTTTTGAAAGTCAGAGTTATACAGAGAGAAAAGGTGAGCCAGAGATAAAGAGGGGGGTGATCCATCTGCTGATTCATTCCCGAGTTGGCCACAATGGCTGCAGCTATAAATATCCTTAGCCAGGAACCAGGAGCTTCCTATGGGTCTCCCACTTGATTCCAAGGGCCCAAGTTCTTGAGCCATCTTTTACTGCTTTCCCAGGACATAGCAGAAAGCTAGATCAGAAGTGGAGCAGCAGGAACTTGAACCGGTGACCTTATGGAATGCCGGCACTGCAGGAGGCAGCTTTACCTGGTATGCCACAGCGCCAGCCCCTGGCCAGTTGATTTGAAGTCAAGAAACATGGATATGTATCCCAATGTTACCACTCAATGTATGACATTACAAAATCAGATTCTTTGGATCTTGACCTGTTCTGAGGTAGAAAAAGAGTAGGATTAAATTATTTTATATTTTGCTTCTAACCCAGGTCTGTAATTAATTGTTTAAATTTCTCATAACTTTGTTCTGAATTAAATTGATTCAAATAATGACATTTCAAATTTATGTGTATGTATTTTTAATTAAAGAATAATTGGGCATAATTTAAATGAGCTAAGTCCAGCTGTTTGGACTAAAATGTTATAAAAATGAATTAACATTTGAGTCTTAGTTAATTGTGTGAACACTGGTCTTGGGATATCAGATAATTTAAAAAGGAAAAAATGCAACCACTGCCTACACATACATTTTTTAACAGTTGTTTTAATCGTGCTGCTAGCAGATGGACTATGATTTGTTACAGAGTTCTGCCTTATCTCCAGATTTCCCCTTTGATCTATTTCTGGCATTTTTGGGAATTAACTGTATATTTACCTCTCTTGGCAAATATGTGAACAGACAAAACTTATATCAGTAAGTATACTATTACCCACTAACTCCTTGTTAGTTGGTCACTCTTGCTCGTAGGGCAGTGAAAATAGAATAAAGGAAATTTTAGGTAGAAGTGGGTGGAAACTGAGCTGAGAAAATTTTCAGTATCTTTCTGAACCTTCTTCATGATTTCATCCCAGGGACTTTACTGTGTGAACACAGTTTGACAGAGGGTCTGGAAGTTCAAAAGCTCTCATCCAAAAACTCCTAACTGAAGAAGGAATAAATCAATGAGGAAGCTGAAGTCCTGACTGTGTTTCTTTATTCAAAGTTCCTTCAGGCTCAGCTTCTTCACCTGTAAAGTGGTGCTAGTCTGTGTTGAGGATTTGATGAGGTGATACATAGAAAGGGATCACTTGGCATAGTAACCAAAATAATGAATTAAAAGAAACAAAATAAAACCAAACCACAAGGATAGATAATTCACAAAAGTGACAGCTAGTCCGTGTGTGTGTGTGTGTGTGTGTGTGTGTAAAATATAAACAAACCTGGCTGGCACCACAGCTCACTAAGGCTAAACCTAACCCTGTAACTGCAGTGCCAGCATCCCAGGTTCTAGCCCCAGTTGGGACACCGGATTCTGTCCTGGTTGCTCCTCTTCCAGTCCAGCTCTCTGCTGTGGCCCGGGAGTGCAGTGGAGGATGGCCCAAGTGCTTGGGCCCTGCACCCAAATGGGAGACCAGGAGAAGCACCTGGCTCCTGGCTTTGGATCAGCGTGGTGTGCTGGCCACAGCGCACTGGCTGCAGCGGCCATTGGAGGGTGAACCAGCGGCAAAAGGAAGACCTTTCTCTCTGTCTCTCTCTCACTGTCCACTCTGTCTTCCAAAAAAAAAAAAAAAACTCAAAACAGCCATCAGTTAATACCATGTGGTTGTTAAATTAGCAAATATTTATGAATTGAGCGTACTTGCTGCTGGCTACTTTAGGCTAAATGGGGATTCTCATCATCAGTTGAGAGGAGTATTAGTTGGCATGCTTCACAAAATAGTGTGTAGTAAAGGCATTAAAAATCTTCCTGCTCTCTTGCCCAAGATTGCATCACAAGGAGTGTCCTCTTTAGACATTGTTGTATTTTGGGAGAGACATTGGCAAGCAGGACAGGACCCAGAAGAGTGTGCCCAAGGTGGTTCTGGTTATGGATTCTTGTTAGGGAAAAGGTAAATCATGTGGGTTACAGCCAAGTATTAAGTAGGAGAAGTATGAAGATAGCTTTATTATTCAAAGAGCTGCTGTGGAGAAAATAGAAGTAGCCTGTTACTGTGTTTGGGAAGTTGGAGCTGAGTTATCTCTAGAGAACCTCCTGATGCCCTTAGTGTCTCTCACCCTCAGCTACAGATTAGCCTCCTCTGGGAATCCTGTGAGCAATGCAAACTGTGGTTTCCTGCTTTGTTCCAAATGCTGACTCAGTGTGCCTGGAGTAAGGTTTAGGAATCTGTGCCTATAACAAGCCCCCCAGATAATTCTATTGCAAATGGTCCAGGGATGCACTTTGAGAAAGATGAGTAAGAAATAATTGTATTTTTTTTAAAAAAATACTTTTTCATTTGAAAGGCAGAGTGACAAAGAAGGAGAGACAGAGGAAGAGACCTTTCATCTGCTGGTTCACTCCCCAAAAGGCTATAATTTCTCATTATAGGCCAGACCAAAGCTTGAAGCCTGGCATTCCAAGTAGATCTCCAACATGGGTGGCAGGGCCCATCCACTTGGGTTACCATATACTACTTTCACAGGTACATTAACGAGGAACTGAACTGGGAGTGGAGCAGTTAGAACCTAAAGTGATGCTCTGATAGGGGAAGCAGGCATCATAAAAGGTAGCTGAACCTGTTGTGCCCAATAATGTCCCCAACAAAGATTTTAACAATCATTCCTGTCCATCAAAGGGAAATGGGCCCAGAGAGATGAATGCCAAGTGAGAGTTCTTGGATAATTTGAATAAACATCTCTTAGGGATGCTGAAAATGAGTATACAAACCTTCTTTGGACAAGAGTTCAGACTAGAAAATCTCCATGGGTGTCTCCAGTTTAAATATTTCATAAGCAATATTAGTAGAATTTAACAGATATGTAGATATTGGTAGATTGCATATTTCTTAAAATAACTTATTTAATTTCAAAAAGTTGTATATATGGAGGGTCAGGGATAAAGGTCTTCCATCTTCTGGGTCACTCCCCAAATGGCTGAACCAAGTACTGGGCTAAGCTGAAGCCAAGAGCCAGGAACTTCATCCAGATCTCCCACATGCATGGCATCGGATTGAGTACTCATAATATCTACTGTTTTTCCCAGGCCATTAGCAGGGATCAGAATTGGACAGGGGTTGGCACTGTGGTATAGGTTAAGCCTCTGCCCGCAGCCCTGGCATCCAATCCAGACACCCCAGTTCCAATCCAGATCCTTTCTAATGGCCTGATAAAGCAATGGAAGATGGCTCAAGTGTTTGGGCTCAGGAACCTATGTGGGAGATTAGATAGAATCTCCTGGCTACAGGTTTTGGCAAGTCAAGCTCTGGCCACTGTGGACATTTTGAGAGTGACCCAGCTGATGGGAAACCTCTCTCTCTCTCTCTCTCTCTCTCTCTCTCTCAAATAAATGAATCTTTAAAAAAGAAGCAGAGCAACCAGAACCTGTACCAGCACACATATGGGATGCCATATCACAGGCAGTGCCTTAACCTAATTAGTAGGACTAGGCATGAATAAGTTAGAACAAAATCATTCTAACATTTCTATGTGCTTCCAGCATAGACAGCTAATAAATTTTATAAACATATTTAGGACCAAATGAAATGGCTTGGCCCTCGTACCTGGCATAACTGTGTTGCTAGGTGTTAAATTATGTACTCCAAGGGCCGATGCTGTGGAGCAGTGGGTTAAAGTTCCAGCCTGAGGTGCCAGCATCCCTTATGGGTGCCAGTTCTAGTCCTTGCTGCTCCTCTTCTGATCCAGCTCTCTGTTATGGCCTGGGGGATCAGTGGAGGATGGCCTGAGTCCTTGGGCCCCTGCACCTGCTTTGAGATCTGGAAGGAGCTCTGGCTCCTGGATTTGGATCAGCACAGCTCTGGCTGTTGTGGTCATCTGGGTAGTGAACTAGTGGATGGAAGACCTCTCTCTCTGTCTCTACCTCTCTAACTCTTTCAAATGCATAAAATAAATCTCTAAAATAAATAAGTAAAGTGTGTAACAAAAAGTTATCAGAAGCTTGGGAAAGACATGGAATAGATTCTCCCTCAGAGGCCTCAGAAGGGTGTTCAGACTTTGATTTTGCACTGCTGGCCTTCAGAGCTATGAGATAATACAGTTCTGTGGTTTAAAGGAACTCAGCTTGAGGTACATCTTTAGGGAAGAACTATAAAACTAATATAGTAGGCACTCTGTTAATCAAGTTACTTTAGATGACCATGAAATGACCCCCTCAATTACCCAAGTTCACAGCTGCCCACACACAGAAAGTTCTATTTAAATCAATCTCCAGCCATTATATTGAGAGTCGCATGATTGCTGGTTAAGGAAACAGGCAGGAAGATAGGTGTTAGATAGCTGTCAGAAAAACAGAAGCAAGTAGGTAGATGCTTGAGTGAGAGATACTGTTGGTTGCATAAGAGGAAAAATGAGTCAGATTTTTGTTCTTTATTTTTAAATGGGCTTATATCAGTTCATTGTGTGTAGGCTAATAGGTACTGGTTTGCTTTTGCTGTTGTTTTGAGCAAAAGTCCAAGCTGTGTCCTGCATCTCTGAGCTGCATACTATTCTGCAAAAGAGCAATGATCAGATCTAGCTCCCAGAATCAGTAGAAGGATCAACTTTATTACAGTCTACATGTTGTCTCTCTTATGGTATCTGTTTATAGTGCAATGGCATTAAGTCGAAAAGGACAATGTTTTGGCTGTGCTTCAGTTTTATCAGGTTCTTATATTTGGCATGATTCTTTCTAACCCCATGATTCTATCTAACTAGGATTCTTACTCCTTCACCTGTGTTTTTGCTGCTGTTCACTGTGTTCCCCTCCTCACTACATCATGGAGGTGGTGGTGCTGCAACTGAGAACTGCTGAACTATCAAAGACTATTACTGGTGGATGAGAAACCTTGTTATTGTCTGTAATGTGGTATTATAACATCTGATCTTGGTGGCACTGGCTGTGTCCTGGGTTCTGGAAGAAATATGTAAGAAACATCCAGACTCATTAGCTCTCTGCCCTGTTTAAAAGAAGCTTTCAGCTTTCTGCCATTTAAAATTAAAATGACTCTGAATCTGTTTACACCCTGTCTGTTCACATCGGGAAGGTTGGAGAACAGCCAGCAACATATACAAATACTAGCTCACATGCAACTGTGTGTTGTGGGTAGGAAGAGGACAAAACCAGAACTCTGCATGCACTGCTGGAGACTGTCTGCGCATCTGTGTATTAGGTCTGGCAGGTATGTACCACAAAACACCAACATTGAGTCAGAACACAAGGTCTTCCTGTATATTGCTTCTGTTCTGTTGGCCTTGCCTGCTAGTTGTCCAGCATAGCAGATTGATATTCCATACCCAAGATGGAAACCTGTGCTGGGTGTAGGCTGTGGCAGGGAACTGTGTGTGTGTCAGTAAAGCCCAGAAGGCAAAGCTAGCTTTGAGTTCTTTGGGTGTCATCCATAAGTCAACACATCTAGGGAACTGCCTAGTCTGCTGTTTGTCAGAGGACTCTCCTGCCATTAGGATATTGAGGATCTAATGAATCAGGATTACCAAGGATGGGCCGGCATTATGTGGTAGCAGGTTAAGCCATTTCCTGCAATACCAGCATCCTATATGCATTCCAGTTAGAATCCTGCTGATCCACTTCTGATCCAGTTCCCTGTTGATGCACCTGGGAGAGCAGCAGAGGGCAGCCCAAGTGGTTATGGCCCTGCATCTATGTGGGAGGCCTGGATGAAGTTCCTGGCTCCTGGCTTCAGCCTGCCCCTCCCTCTCTCCCTCCCTCTTTCCCTCTCCCTTTCAAATAAATATTTTTAAAAAAACATTTCTCAGGAAATGCATCACCATCAACGAAGCTTTATAATGAATTTCCAGTGACACTCTCTGGTACTGACTTCCTAGTTGGTGGATATGAGTGGAAGAAGGGATTGGGGTCTCTGTGGTGGAAGTGACATTGCCCTGTGGCCAGATGTCTAGACATTTTTATGCAGCCATCCATGTGCACACAGCCAACAATGGCAGGGTGTAAGGCCGCAGACAATGTTAGTTATTGTTACTGTGACAACTAACGTAATGGTTCATATAATTATTAATTGGTACATATATTGAGGTAGAAGGTATAGTACTAATCCTGTCCCTTCATGCAGTAGAGACAGTGATAATATGTGAGACAAGAAGACCATTGGTGACTAGGCTTATGTCACTTTCGGGTAGCCTGCCTTCAGTAGTAGTGTTTATTTGTATAGTTCATTTTTCCCAAAGTCATATTCTGGAGAATACTAAACTCATCAAAATAATATGGGGTAATATTCATTTTAAAAAGGCTCAAAATCATCAGTTCACAAAGTCCTGAACACCTTTAATACATAGTGAAGCTTATAAAGCCCAAATAAGGGCTAGCATGTGAAAGTTATTATTTCCCCTGCAGGACACTTATCACAGTATTTGAGATCTCAGTATTGACTAGAGCACTATTTGATAAATGCTTATACACTGCCTTATGGTTTTCTGAGGACTTACATATCTCTAATCCACGACAACTGTGTGAGGTATTTGTGGCTGGCAGTTCGCAATGACTAACAGGTAAAGGAAAGGAAAGCTACAGCGGGCAGAGGGTTAATCCCATATGGGCACTGACTTGAGACCCGGCTGCTCTACTTCTGATCCAGCTCTCTGCTATGGCCTGGGAAAGCAGTAGAAGATGGGCCAAGTCCTTGGGTCCCTGCACCTGTGTGGAAGACCTGGAAGAAGCTCCTGGCTCCTGGCTTTGGATGGGAATGGCTCTGGCAGTTGCAGTCAATTGGGTGGTGAACTAGCAGATGGAAGACCTCTCTCTTTCTCTTTCCTCTCTCTGTATAACTCCAACTTTCATGTAAATAAATAAATCTGAAAAAAAACTGAAAGCTTAAGGGTATAATTAGAAAGCCTACTCTTAAGAAGGAGTTTATTATTCATTTAATTAAATATTTGTACTCTATATAATGTCAATACATTTTTAATGGTGCAGCTCCTTGTTACTAGAGCAGTGCTTTTCAAAACATCTGTAGGGAAGGACCAATATTTTCCCCATCCCACTGTAGATTAATATTTTGTAAAATAAAGCCAAATGAATAATAATTACTATAAAAGTGAAATTCTGAGAGGACAGAAAAATATAATCTTTTTTTTATTTTAAATTAGATGCTCCACAAAATAATCATTGCTTCTCATGATAATTACCATATTTTTATTTTAAAACACCTACAACCTTTAAGTTTTGTTGCTGTCTCTGAATATATAACTACCACAAATACAGATTTAATGTAATTTGAATGTTCTATTTTTAGGTAATTTCTCTTTTAGTATTGTTTCAAACAAAATACTTATTCCTTTTCACAATAATGTCAGCATATTGCTTTTCACTTCATAATATTCGCAGCACTTTATAATTTTTTTGGTCCTTGACTTCCTACATACCATCTACATATATCTTTAATATCCTAGTTTAAGTCAACATCTGCCTGGTGAAATGGAGGCCATCTTTCTAGGGTTTTCCATTGTGAGGTCATCAGCTTCTTCAAAGTTCTGTAAGTCGTCTTGGCAACTTCTAAGTACACAGTTTCTCAGAGATATCTTAGGATGTGGTAATCATTCACCACTTCCAGGTAACATATTTTATGTATTTTATAGATGTTTCTGGGACTCTAAATTTTCCTTTAAGTGGGAAAACTAAAGTATTTGAAGAATGTTATGGTACGTGTCATTTATTTGATTTTCTTGAGTCTTTACTTTCCTTTTTTTAATGTGCTGTAATAGACTATTTATTACCAATTTTCCACAAGTATTTTAATCATCTATTATTTGTCCCACTGGATTACTGATTTCTAATTAATCAGTATATTTCATTTGATAAAACATCTAACATTTTATGTATCATCTTTCAGATTACCATTACCTCTGTGTGTTTTAATATCCTGGTCTAAGTTTATCCTTCCATTGTGAACCTGTGAACAAATTGAATTTTGACTATGAAGTCATGAACTCCAGCAAAATTATTTAAGCTCTACTGACCATTGTCATCTACATACATTTTTACAAATCTTGGTATCCCAGATAATTCACACTATCCATGTAACCCATTTTTAGAGCTATCTTTTCTTATTTTCTTTTTTAAACATTTAGTTACTTATTTGAAAGAGTTACACAGAGAAGAGAGAAAGATATCTGCCATCTTCTAGTTTATTCCACAGATTGCTCAATGGCTTGGGTGGATCAGGCTGCAGCCAGGAGCGAGGAGCCAAGAGCCAGAAGCCAGGAGTTTCTTCCCGTCAGCCACATGAGTTGCAGGTGCCCAATCACTTGGGATATCTTCCACTGCATATTTCAGGCCATTAACAGGGAGCTGGATTGGAAGTGAAGCACCAGGATAGGAAATGGCATAAATGTGTGATGATTCTTTCATAAATGGCAATTATACCAGCTTCACAAGGATGCTGGATCCAATGAACATTTTTAACTGATAGGAATTTTATGGGACTCTATAATTACTATCAGTGTATGAGAGTTGCAGTAGAGTAAGTACAGACACTGACTTCATTGAATTCTTGATGACATTAATTCTTAGAATACACATAGAATATTTTTTCCATTTTTTATGTTTTGTATTTTTCTTTAATGTTCTGTAATTTTCTTTTTATTTATTTTTTATTATTTATTGGACAGAGTTAGACAGTGAGGGAGAGAGACAGAAAGGTATTCCTTCCGTTGGCTCACCCCCAAATGGCCACTATGGCCGGAGCTACACTGCTCTGAAACCAGGAGCCAGGAACTTCTGCCTGGTCTCCCACAAAGGTGCAGGTGCCCAAGCAATTGGGCCATGCTCCACTGCCTTCTAGGGCCACAGCAGAGAGCCGGACTGGAAGAGGAGCAACCAGGAATAGAACCTGGTGCCCATATGGGATGTTAGCACCGCAGGTAGAGGATTAACCAAGTGAGCCACAGCACCAGCCCCTGTAATTTTCACTGTAGAGATCTTTCTCATCCTTGGTTAAATTTATACCAAGCTATTTAAATTTGTATATGTATTGTGAGTTATACCAATCTTACACGTTCTTTCTCAGCAATATGACTATTTATACAGATATTGATTTTTCTTTTTTTAACTTTTATTTAATGAATATAAATTTCCAAAGTAGAGCTTATGGATTACAATGGCTTTTCACTCCCATAATTTCCCTCCCACCCACAACCCTCCCATCTCCTGCTCCCCCTCCCCTTCCATTCACATTCATTTTCAATTCTCTTTACAGAAGATCACTTTAGCATATATTAAGTAAAGATTTCAACAGTTTGCACCCACATAGAAACACTGAGTGAAAAATACTGTTTGAGTACTAGTTATAGCATTAAATCACAGTGTACAGCACATTAAGGACAAAGATCCTACATGAGGAGTAAGTGCACAGTGACTCCTATTGTTGACTTAACAAATTGACACTCTTGTTTATGGCATCAGTAATCACCCTAAGCTCTTGTCATGAGCTGCCAAGGCTATGGAAGCCTTTTGAGTTCACTGACTCTGATCATATTTAGACAAGTTCGTAGTCAGAGTGGAAGTTCTCTCCTCCCTTCAGAGAAAGGTACCTCCTTCTTTGATGGCCTGTTCTTTCCACTGGGATCTGACTCACAGAGATCTTTCATTTAGGTCGTTTTTTTTCCAGAGTGTCTTGGCTTTCCATGCCTGAAATACTCTCATGTGCTTTTCAGCCAGAGCCACATGCCTTGAGGGCTGAGTCTGAGGCCAGAGTGCTGTTTAGGACATCTGCCATTCTATAAGTCTGCTGTGTATCCTGCTTCCCAAGTTGGATCGTTCTCTCCCTTTTTTATTCTGTTGGTTAGTATTAGCAGACATTAGTCTTGTTTATGTGATCCCTTTGACTTTTAGACCTATCCATATGATCAATTGTGAACAGAAATTGATCACTTGGACTAGTGATATGGCATTGGAACATGCCACCTTGATGGGATTTAATTGGAATATCCTGGTATGTTTCTAACTCTTCCTTTTGGGGCAAGTCAGCTTGAGCATGTCCCAAATTGCACATGTCTTCCCTCTCTTATTCCCACTCTTATATTTAACAGGGATCACTTTTCAGTTAAGTTTCAACACTTAAGAATAACTGTGTATTAATTACAGAATTCAACCAATAGAATTAAGTAAAACAAACAAAAAA
>JADBBT010003198.1:0-11861 GCA_015711505.1 Sylvilagus bachmani | reverse complement strand
GTCCCGCATGGACTCCCTGCAGCTCCGTGTCCCTGTGTCCCACATGGACTCCCTGCAGCTCCGTGTCCCACGTGGACTCCCTGCAGCGCCGTGTCTGTGTGTCCCACGTGGACTCCCTGCAGCTCCGTGTGTCCCACGTGGACTCCCTGCAGCGCCGTGTCCCACGTGGACTCCCTGCAGCTCTGTGTCCCACGTGGACTCCCTGCAGCTCCGTGTCCGTGTATCCCACGTGGACTCCCTGCAGCTCCGTGTCCGTGTATCCCACATGGACTCCCTGCAGCTCCGTGTATCCCACGTGGACTCCCTGCAGCGCCGTGTCCCACGTGGACTCCCTGCAGCGCCGTGTCCCACGTGGACTCCCTGCAGCACCGTGTCCGTGTGTCCCACGTGGACTCCCTGCAGCGCCATGTCCCACGTGGACTCCCTGCAGCGCTGTGTCCCACGTGGACTCCCTGCAGTGCCGTGTCCCACGTGGACTCCCTGCAGCGCTGTGTCCCACGTGGACTCCCTGCAGCGCCGTGTCCGTGTGTCCCACGTGGACTCCCTGCAGCGCCGTGTCCCACGTGGACTCCCTGCAGCGCCGTGTCCATGTGTCCCGCATGGACTCCCTGCAGCTCCGTGTCCCTGTGTCCCACATGGACTCCCTGCAGCTCCGTGTCCCACGTGGACTCCCTGCAGCGCCGTGTCCGTGTGTCCCGCATGGACTCCCTGCAGCGCCGTGTCCGTGTGTCCCACGTGGACTCCCTGCAGCGCCGTGTCCGTGTGTCTCGCATGGACTCCCTGCAGCTCCGTGTCCCTGTGTCCCACATGGACTCCCTGCAGCTCCGTGTCCCACGTGGACTCCCTGCAGCGCCGTGTCTGTGTGTCCCACGTGGACTCCCTGCAGCTCCGTGTCCGTGTGTCCCGCATGAACTCCCTGCAGCGCCGTGTCCCGTGGCTGCCGCTCGCCCCTGGTGCCGCAGGTCTCTCTGAAGTCGTCCTCACTGTGGTCTCTGTTCCCCGCTGATGCTCCTCAGAGGAACAACACTGCGTCCTCTCTGCCTTCTGGGATTCCCCAGAGAAACATCCGACAGCAGCTGTGTGTGTAACACACACACATGCACATGCACACTCACATGAGATTACACTCACATGAGATTACACACATGCATGTACAGTCATTCAAATATATGCACACATGAGATCATACAGTGCACACATGCACAGATGCACACACATACAAAATCACACACATGTACACATGCATGTAAACACACATGCCTAATGCATGTACATACATGCACGCACACTTATGCATGCACAATCACACATGTGTGCGCACACACCCACACGTGATGCATGTACACATATGTGAGATTTATTGTGAGAAACCAGCTGCCGTGACTGTGGAGCCAAGAACTCCTGCAATCTGCCTTCTGCACACTGGGGCCCAAGCGGAGCTGGAGGGGCCATCTGAAACCCCCAGAGCTGGGGTCCACGGCAGAGCCCCCGGCCAGGCCCGAAGTCTGGGGACCAGGAGCCCCCAGGGTGCGGTGGGCGGCTGGCCCAGTCGTCAGGCAGAGCGGAGGTCACACCTGCTCCACCCTTTTCCTGCCCAGACCTCGGTGACTTGGACGTGCGCCCCCCAGTCACACACCTGGAGCACCGCCTGCTCTCCTCAGTCCCCAGTCGAACGCCAACCTCACACGCACCCCGAGCGGCCCCGGCTTCCTGCTGTCGGTCAGGTGCCCACAAAATCAGCCATCGGCACCCGGCAGCGAGTCCCCGGGGAGGCCGACAGGAGCAGTAGCTCGGGGGGTCTCTGGGAGGACCCCAGGGTGAGCGCCGCTGTCCTCAGTGCTGGCGGCCAGCAACCACGCCCGGGGTCCCCCGGCCGGCACAGCGCAGGGCTGGCTGTCTCCGCCCACTCGCAGGGGCCTCCCTCGTCCGGCTGTGGGTGGGCCTGTGGGATTCGGAGAGCTCTGGGTGCCCTGGTCTCAGAAGGTTCCGGTCTGTGCAGGCAGGGCAGGGGGAGCGCTGTGGGAGTCCACGTGGGAATGCTCCGGCCACGCCAGGGCGGCTTCAGGTCCTCACCACCCCTCAGCAGGGCTGCACGAAGCCCTGGCCCTGAGGGGAGCCTCAGGACAGAGGTCAAGGGGGTCAGGAGTGACACCCCCGGCCTGGTACCCCCTCTGATTCAGGGGTTGCGATGCCTCCTGCAGGAAGCCTTCCCTGGTAGCTCTGGGATAGATTTCCACGGCCCCAGGACCCGCCACGGCCCCTAGAGCAGGAGGCCCTTCCCCCCAATTTCACTGCGTCTGGGGTGGCGCTGAGAACCTACGTGTCCTCTGTCCATAGCGTCCACACTGTGGATCCCCTGTCTGCCATCCATGCTGTGTGTCCCCTGCCCATGGTGTCCACACTGTGTGTCCCCTGTCGTGGCATCCACTGTGTGTCCCCTGTCCGTGGCATCCACTGTGTCCCCTGACATGGTGTTCACACTGTGTGTGCCCTGTCCATGGTGTCCACACTGTGTGTCCCCTGTCTGCCATCCATGCTGTGTGTGCCCTGTCCGTGGTGTCCACACTGTGTGTCCCCTGTCCATGGTGTCCACTGTGTGTCCCCTGTCCATGGTGGCCCTAGAGCTCCCACCATCCACTGGGCACAGGCTCGGCAGGACCCCCGGGAACACCAGGCTCCCGCCAGCGAGGCCCGGGCTGGGCTGGACAGAGCCTGCCTGCTCGCTGTCCCCCGGCCCTGGGCAGAGCTGGAGCACACAGAGCGCTGAGCTGCGCAGGTGCACACGGGCTGGGGGGGCCTGGAGCGCTCACCCCAGCCGAGGGTCGCTGAGCCCCTGCCCCAAATCCAAGGAGCAGAACCCCGGTATGCTGCCATGGCTGCGGGGTGGAGGGCTCTCCACCTGCTCTGCACCTGCAGGCTCTGCCCCCCACAGGGACGCTGGGAGTGCAGTGCCTCCTACTGGCACCACCTGGGCCGCCAGCTCCCCAGGGTGAGGCCTCCTGTCCGGTTATGGGGAGCAGGTGTCCCCTCCAGGGGTATTATCGGGTCTCCTTCCACCTCCCTGTCACTAGCCCTGTCCCTCAGAGACTCACAGTAGGCACAAGCCACCCCTGCCCCACTCCTGCCCCTCAGAAACCCGCACGGGGCGCCCCCACCCTGCCCCGTCCCAGCCACCTGCACCCTGGGCCAGCCACTGGCCTCGCCCCCTGGACCCACCCCTGTCCCGCCCTCGGCTGTCCCAGAGTGCAGCTATCCTGAGATCCACGGGCTCGCTGCCGGGGCCCTGGCCTGGGACCCTGGCCTGGGGCCTCTCCTGCTTCTGTTACCAGTGAATGGCAGGGTTCTTGTCTTCGTGCAAGAAAGAATTCAGGCGTGAGACAGAGAGTAGGGAAAAGTAAAATAGCAAGGTTTATTAGGGAGGGGACGTCTGTAAGGACGGATGGGCACCTCTCCAGACAGGACCTGAGAGTGCCCAGTCACTCAGACTCGGGGAGAGCGAGGTTACATGTTGAGTGGAGAGAGTACACCTGGGCAGGCCAGGCGGGCGGCTCAGCAGAGAGGCAGAGGCCTGAGCGCGCTGTGGGTTGAGGCCGGGGGTTTTTAAGGAGATGGGTCTCTGTCTTCACACATCTCCTCCTGAAACAAAGGATTTTATGGATGTAAATATTAAGAATTTCCTATCTGAGTTTTCCCCTGAAGGTCTCAGACAGGAGGAAGCCTAGCTGGTGCCATCCTGGATTCAGAGGAAGGGTGAGCAGGACCCCCTGGAGAATGGGGATCTGGAGCAGGGTGTTTGAAGTGCAGATACTGGGCTGCATCTGGGAGACTGTGGAAGATTTGTTAGACAGAAGGGAGGTGGGGGGTGTCCCATCTGGCAGGTGGTTATCGGGTAGGAGGGGGCAGGGCAGGATGCGAAGGCCTGGCTGCCCCTGAAACGTTACCGGGATGACTCTGAGATGCAGGTGCAGATGCTGGACATAGACGTCTTCTCTTCAGGCCTTTATGTCACACACACACACATACGCTCATATCTGACTTCCCACCTAACACTTCCTCCTCCAGGGCGGACGGGGCTCCGTGAACCCCACAGCGCACAGCCCCGCCCAGGGCACCCATCCACAAGGTCCCCCGGAGCCACCGGGCAGGACTGGGCGGGCAGCTCCGGAGATTTCCCGGCAGGGGACAAAAGCCGGCCACGCCCCTGGCGTCCGCGCCAAGGAGCGCTCAGGTCACGTGCCCCGCGTGTCAGCGAAGTGAGCCTGACCTGGGCTTCCCGCTGTGGGAGCCGCAGGTGCACAGCCGGACCCGCCCCCGGAGGAAGTCCTCCCGGGGCCAGCAGAGGGCGCCCGAGGCAGGCGGACACAGGAGCAGGGTGCGGGCGCGCTCCCCGGCTCGGGCCGGTGCGCCTGAGAGCGCGGATCCGGAGGCCGCGTCTTCACGGACGCGCCCCTCCCAGACGCGCGGAGAGCCCTGGTGCAGGGAGCCGAGGACAGACACCGGGGGTCGTGGGGGTCGCCGGCGCAGGAGGAGGCGGGAAAGGCTCTGCGCAGCCCGGGTCTCGGCCCCGACCTCACACAGCTCACAGGACGCTGTGCCGGCTGCCTTCCGGGATACAGAGGCCAGCAGGGGTGGGCCCCCGGGGGCTGCTGGGCCATGTTCCTGCCACGGAGATCTGGCCAGGGCCACAGTCCCACGGACACTGAAGACGCCGGGGCAGCGAGGGAGCTGGGCCAGGTCTGGGCGCCTCCATCGGGAGCCGGGGCAGCACCTGTGCCCCGTGCCTGCACGTGGGCATGGGAAATGCTTGGGTCTGGCAGGGACAGGCAGAGCCGCCGAGGTGCAGCCTAGCCGTGGCCGGCTGTGCCGCGGGGTCAGTCACCCGTGGGCGCCCGGCTCCTCTTCCGTACGCGGAGGGCCGCAGTGCCTGAGTCTGTTGGTTAAAGCAGGCTCGGCTGTGGTCCCAGCAAGACCCCCAACACCAGGGCCCAAACGGGGTACGCGTTTCTGTCCCTATCTGCGCAGGTGTTCCCAGGGAGCAGGCCACCACCCCTGTGAGTCCCGGGCCCTCACTCTGCCCCAGTCCCACCCCACTCCAGCCAGCTGGGGGCGGGGCACAGCAGAGCAAGGCGGGGGTGCACCTGCCGCGTCCAGGTCAGCCCAGAGCGGCGCCCCTCCCTTCGGTGGGCACTCAGCCCCTTGGCCTTGTCCCCCTGCTGTTGCTCAGGAAGGGGCGGGACTGTGGCCTGACAGGCAGCCCACCGGCTCCGTGTTGCTTAGGGCTGCTGAGCCCTTCCCGGAGAGGAAGTGAGGTAAGTAACGCCAGGCCGCGTTGCATCGGCGATGCAAGATCCACCAGATGGGCCTCCAGCGAGTGCTTGTTCACAAATGGACTCGAGTAGAAGAAGCGTTTCTATTGGGTGGATGGTGGGCAGGTGGGCGGGTGAGTGGATGAGTGGATGGGGGTGGGTGGCCGTGCGGATGAATGGACGGGTGGGTGGGTGTTTGAATGTGTACACAGATGGACGGGTGCATGGATGAATGGGCGGGTACATGGACGGATAGATCTGTGGATGGACGGGTGAACTGACGGGTGGGTCAGTGCATGGACTGATGGAAGTTTGGTGGGTGGGCAGATGTGCGGATGGGTGGATGAATGGGGGGACACGTGGAGAAATGGGCGGGTGGGTGGATGATGGACAGGTGGGTGGGTGGATGGGAGGGTGGATGTATGGATTGATGGGTGGGTGAGTGGATGATGGACACACGGATGGGCGGATGGGAACCTGGACACGTGGATGGTGGATGGAGCTGGGTGGAGGGTGGAGGGTGGTCAGCGTGTGGTCAGCGTGTGGCCAGCTGGGGGTGAGTGTGTGCACTGAGCAGGACTCAGTGTCCACAGATGGTTGAGGGGGCAGGTGCCTGAGGCGGGGGCTCGACCTGGGTCATCGGAGGCCCTGCGGGGGGCGGGGCCCTGGGTGGCTCAGCTGTGACCTGGGTCTGAGAAGGGCTTAGCCTGGTCGGCGGGAGCTTCCGGTACGCTCTCTACAGCTGTCCTGCTCACGGGCAGCCACAGCTGGACTCAGAGGGGCACACGGGGCCTCAGAGCGGGCAGTGGGGGCGGGGCGCAGCCGGGAGGCACGGGTCAGACTCGAGGACCCCAGGGTAAGCAGCCCCGGCCAGATCCGGGTGAGGCCGATGCATTCGCGGGGTCTGGGGTCCCGGCTCTGGAGCGACACAGGCTCGTGATGGAGCTGAATCAGGCCGGGGGTTTCAGGGCAGGGAGCCAGCGCCCTGTCCCCGTCTGCCCTCCTGCCCCTGTCGGGGGCTGGCCCCTCGGTGCGTGGGCGCTGCAATGGACAGGAAATGAAACACACAAGGCTTTCCTCCCTGAACAATGCCCGCGTCAATCAGATGGGCAGAGGCACCCTGAGCCGGCACCCGGGAGGCCGCAGGCTGGGCCATGCCCTCTGGGGAGTGGGAGCAGCGGGAGGAAGGGCGAGGCACCCCCTGCTGCCCGCAGCGAGCTGCTCCAGGCCCTGGGCACACTGGGTGCAGCCTGGATTTGTGGGGAGCACGGAGGGAGGGGCGCCCCTGGCACCGGCCCCCCGGCCCCCCTGTGGGTGGGCGAGGGAGGCAGTCGGGCACAGGTCCTTGCCCCAATCAATGAGGTTTTGACTTTTTTTTTTTTTTTTGCAGATTTATGTATTTATTTTGAAATGCAGAACGAGGGAGAGAGAGAGAGAGGTCTTCTGTTTGTTCATTCTCCAAACGGCTGCAGTGGCCAGGGCTGGGCCAGGCTGAAGCCAGGAGCCAGGAGCTTCTTCCAGGTCTCCCACGCTGGTGCAGGGGCCCAAGCACTTGGGCCATCTTCCACTGCTTTCCCAGGCCACAGCAGAGAGCTGGGTGGGAAGTGGAACAGCCGGGACTCGAACCTGCATCCACATGGGATGCGGCACTGCAGGCGCAACAGGTGCACGCCTGTCACCTCAGGACCTGTGACATTGAAATGGAAGGTGCCACCTCCTCCCCACAGTGCTCAGATCACCCTGTGGCCATTGAGAGGGGTGTGCGCGGGCCCTGCCCTCGGGGAGATGGAGCCACCACCAGGGGCGAGGACTTCCTGAGCTGGCGGGGGCCACAGGTGCCCTCCGGAGCTCAGGGGGACGCTCGCCTTCTGCCGCAGTCCCTGGGCACAGGTGAGGCTGCACCTGGTCTGACAGCTGTTCTCCAGGAGGGAGGGAAGGAGGGAGGGGAAGGGAACAGCTGGAATATTGGAGGGAAGAGGCGGGGACACGGGCAGGAGCTCAGAACAGCCCCACAGACCTCGGCCCCAGATCCAGTCATTCCACGGCGAGAACTCGGAGTGGGCTCCCAGGAGGAGGTGGCAGCTGGGCCCTGGTGTTCAATGCCATGGGGGCAGGCCCGGTCAGCTTGAGTGTTCCCACAGCCCAGCTGCTGCACTGCTGGTAGGTTCTCAAGCCCCTCCCTGTCCCAGCAGGCTCCCGCCGAGGGAGTCTCCGGTATGGAGGAGCAGCTCAGAGCCCGGCACAGGGGTGCACAAATGCAAGGAGATGGGGACAGCGCTGTGGGCTGTGCACCTGCTGTGTGCCGAGCTGCCCCCCAGGAGTGGGGGCAGCGAGGCCTCTTCCCTCTGCTTCCAGGGATGAGGAATTGGGGGTGGCCGCCGGGCCACGCGGCTGCTCAGCTGAGCCCGGATTTGCACGCGGAGCCGTCCACGCCCTGGGCGCCTCCTTGCTGCTGGTGCGGGTGGTGGACAGGCAGGGCAGGTGCCCGGGGCAGGGCTGGGGGCTGGCACAGCAGGGGTGGAGGAGCGGGGCTTGGCTGGTCAGGGGGCGGAGCCACGGCTGCCGCACCCCCCAGTGTTCTGCACAGATGCTGGGGGGCGGGGTCCCTGCCTGGGCTCTTCCCGGCCTCCAGAGCAGGGGGCAGCGCTGGTGGGCGAGGGTGCTACTGAGGAACGTGCAGCAGCTGAGCCGCGTGTGCGGGACACGCGTGTGTGTGCCTCTTGACACACGTGTTGTGTGCTTGTGGGGCACCCATGTTTGTACGTGCACCCCTCACACACCCCGCGCTCTACACACACCGACATGGGCTGTGGCCGTGTGTCAGGTGCCCAGCACAAGGCCCCACTTGGCACTGGCAAACACGGGACCCTGCATCACACAGTGGTCCCAGGCCAGCCACCATCCAGGGGACCCCGGAGCGCCACATGGCACCTGGGACCTGAGGTCGGGGGCTGCCAGGCATCTGGCCACGTGGCCAAGACGGGCAGTTTCCCACGGGGATGGAGATGGGGCGGCGGGGAGACAGCGGAGCCTCTCTGAGCCTCAGTCCCTTCCATGGGAAGCGGCGGCCACAGTCACCACAGCCGACGGCTGGCGCTGCCCAGGGTGCTCCCGGCCCGTGGGCACTGCCTGCTCAGCCCCCCCACCCCTCCCGGCCGGTGCAGCCCTCACCCTGCTTCCGGGCAGACCACGGCTCGGAGCCACCTGAGCACCGCTGAGTGGATCCCGAGATGTGCAGGTGCCTGTGGCTGGGTGCAGAGCCCGTGTCCACGTGGGCACGTGATGCCCACACTGTCACAGGGCGGCCGGCCTGGCCTCCTCGGCAGCCAGGCCCCCAGCCCTCCTGGCAGCACAGCCGGGAGCCTGGTCTGGGGCAGCCATCTCCCCCCTCCCTCCCTCCCATCCCCCTCTGGCCCCACCGCTGAGTGACAGCCACCTGCTGCAGCCGCTCCCTCTACAGCTCCCGCCCGGCCCCAGCCTGGGACCCCACCCGGCCTCCCACCAAGTATGCCCAGGGGGCTCCTCGGGCTCAGCAGGAGGCGTCCCCCGGGACTGTGAGGTCCATGGCGGGAGAGGGCACAGGCGTCCTTACTGAAAAGGTAGAGACTCCCACATTGCCGATCCTCGCCTGCGTTGCTCACCGTGTCGACAGCTAGGGACGACTTCATCCTGAACGCTGGGGTCCGGGGCTCCCCCATCAAGTCTGTAGCAGGGGCCAGCGCTTCCCGTCCTGGCCGGTCCACCTGCCTGAGCGGGACGGCCCCAGCAGGGGTGTTTTCCATGACGCCCACCCGGAGAGGGCCCTGGACAGTGGTGGTCAGCCAGAGGGAGCCCCTCCCTGCAGCCGCAGCACGCACAGGAAGGCCCGCCTTCCACTGGACACTGTCTGGTGTGTGCGGGCCCTGGACCGCGTGTGCAGGGGGACACTGAGGCCGGGGGAGGGGAGACACGGCCCGCCCAGGTGGCTCCAGGCTGGGGCTGGCACCAAGGGCCCAGGTGCAGAAAGCTGGGATTCAGGAGGGGCGGGGCTGAAGGTTGCCCACCCTGGCGGATGAGGTCATCAGTGGCACATGCATAGCGAGATGTCAGAGAACCCCAAAAGGACAGAGTGTGGGTGAGCCTCAGGACTGAGCACACGGCGTGGGTGGGGGCTGCAGAGTGTGGAAGACGTGTGCTCCCCCTCCCCCGCCACACCAGTCTCCAGGGACTCTGCTCTGGATCCCTGGTGCTGGCCAACGTGATTCCCTGGGTTCCTGGGAGCCGCTGGAGCCGGGGGAGATGCCGTGGGACCCCATTTACAGCACAGGCCAACCTGGGGCCCACAGCACACCGCAGAATCCCACAGGCTCCCAGGACCTCAGAGCTGCACCTGCCAGGCTGTGCTGGGGTCATGGGTGAGCACGGGTGGGTGGGCTGTGCCAGCGCTGGGCAGGAGGGGGGCTGGGCACCACTTGCTCTCTCCCTCCCACCATGCACTGCTGTCTCTGCCAGAGGGGAGGGGCCCCAGCCAGCACAGGCGGGGCTACTGAGTCCCAAGTAGCCCACAGAGCTCTTCCCTGGACAGTGGGCGGGGCAGGGGTGGGTGCAGCCACGTCCTGGTGGTACAACCTTGAACTGGCTTCGTGCCCTCCCCAGAGTCCAGCCTGTGAGCCACCCTCTGACCCCCAGGCCCAGGCTTGCGGGGACACTGAGCGGCACTGGTGCCCAATGCCAGCCCGTGGGTGCAGGGCCAGAGGTGTGGCTTCCCCAAGCTCTCGCCAGGTCACGGCATCTGGGCCTCCTGGAGTCCAGCCCATGAGCCACCCTCTGACCCCCAGGCCCAGGCTTGCGGGGACAATGAGCAGCACCAGTGCCCAACGCCGGCCTCCGTGGGTGCAGGGCCAGAGTGGCTTCCCCAGGCTCTCGCCAGGTCACGGCGTGTGGGCATGCAGGAGTCCTGCGTGGCCTCTGGAGTGCGTGTTTTCCAAGCAGGGGTTCCCTCCCCAAGCAGTGCTGGCCAGCGTGGGCCCCGCGTCAGGAGCCACCCGTGAGACCGTGACGGATGGGGCGGGCAGGGAAGCCGACACCCAGTCCCTGCTCCTGGAGGTGGCCCGGTCAGTCTCGGAGGGCGGGACAGCCGGGGGACCGGCTGTGTGCGGTGTGTGCACACGTATGAGTGCGTGTGTGTGAGTGTGTGCATGCGTGCCTGCTGCGTGTGTGAAGGGGCCGGGGAGGAGCTGGTGCAGACCCCAGATCACGGGGCGTGGCCCGTGCCCTGCAAGCAGCCAGGAGCAGAGGCTGTGAGCACCCTCAGCGGCACGAGGGTCCCTCGGCGCCGGCCACCCATGAGCGCTAGGTACCGCCGAGTCCCCAGCCCCAGCCGCTTATTTTGGCCACACCGCATCTGTGAGTTAATTCCCCAAACCAGCGCGCTGATGCCCGGTCACACACGGAGCGCCGGCAGCCCAAGTGCACACTGGTTCAGCCCTCAGCCACAAGCTGCTGGGGGCTCTCGGGGTCGGTCTCCCCGACATTCAGCACACCAAGAGGACGGTGGGAGAGCCCTGCACCCCGGGCCCTACACTTACACCCCTGGACCCTGCACCCTGGACCCCACACCCCTGCACCATGCATCCCACACCCCCTGTGAGCCTCCCGCCACCCACCCAGTCCCCCCAGGAGCAGCGTCTCCTGTCTCTCCGGGGTCCATCCGTCTGCCAGGCCTGAGGCACAGAGGGAGGGTCCCTAGGAGTGAGGATGGCAGCTGACGGGGACCCAGGAGCCCTCGGTACAAGAGCAGCTAGGCCCCACTTCCACCCTGCGGACTGGCTCCTCTCGGGGTAGCCGCCCCACAGCCACGCTGACCCATGGCCAACTGACCCACAGCCCCACAGCCCCACGACCACGCTGACCCCACACTGACCCACAGCCCCACAGCCCCACGACCACGCTGACCCCAGCTCCACAGTCACGCTGACCCACAGCCATGCTGATCCCAGCCCCACAGCCACGCTGACCCATGGCCATGCTGATCCCAGCCCCACAGCCACACTGACCCATGGTCACGCTGACCCACAGCCCCATAGCCACGCTGACCCCAGCCCCACAGCCACGCTGACCCATGGTCACGCTGACCCACAGCCCCACAGCCCCACGGCCACGCTGACCCCACACTGACCCACAGCCCCACGGCCACGCTGACCACACACTGACCCACAGCCCCACAGCCCCACGGCCACGCTGACCCCACACTAACCCACAGCCCCACAGCCCCATGGCCACACTGGCCCCAGCTCCACAGCCACGCTGACCCACAGCCATGCTGATCCCAGCCCCACAGCCACACTGACCCATGGTCACGCTGACCCACAGCCCCATAGCCACGCTGACCCCAGTCCCACAGCCATGCTGACCCATGGTCTTGCTGACCCACAGCCCCACAGCCATGCTGATCTCAGCCCCACAGCCACACTGACCCGTGGTCATGCTGATCCCAGCCCCACAGCCACGTTGACCCATGGTCATGCTGACCCACAGCCCCACAGCCATGCTGATCCCAGCCCCACAGCCACACTG
>JADBBT010003197.1:0-11865 GCA_015711505.1 Sylvilagus bachmani | reverse complement strand
CACAGCAGACTCATAGAATGGCAGATGTCCTAAATAGCACTCTGGCCTCAGAATCATAAATAAAAGCTTTAAAAAAAGATAATTAAAATTAATCTTAATGAAGAATGGGATGGGAGAGGGAGTAGGAAGTGGGATGGTTTGGGGGTGGGAGGGCAGGTATGGGTGGAAGAACTGCTATAATCCAAAAGTTGTACTTATGAATTTTATATTTATTAAATAAAAGCTTTCTATAAAAAAGAAAAAAAAAGATTTCCAATATATAATATAGGTCAGGATTGGCTTCCTCACTTTGTCTGAATGGTGAGTGTCTGAATGGTGAAATGTTCACCTCAGTGGGTGATTCATTTTGAAGAAAGTGTATGATTTCTTGAATGGTGATATTTGATACTGATGTCCTGATTTAATTATTTACTATCATATAGCATTTTTTAATAATGATAATGCTTTTTAATTTATATTATTGACTTATATATTACTTAAATATCTGTTTATATTACTTATTTATATTATTTACAGTGTTAAAACCTTAAAACTGAAAGTAGACATTTAGATTTATGGTACCCCTAGCTAGAACATGTAGGTTTAACGAAAACTCCAATAGCACAAGCGAGCAATGGTGGAAACATTGATTCTTCTCTCGAGTGTTCCTCTTCAGTAATATTATAAAGGTCAATAGAGAACTCTAACAAATGATCAAGTCTATCAGCAAAGAACTTGAAAAGTGGGAACTTTAGGAACAATTTGAAGAGGAAGGTGTACTCCTTAAAGAAAATGATGAGTCTTACCTGGATACTAAACAAGATATATAGGCAAAGTGACTAGCAAGTTATTTTAAAAATATTGCTTATAAAACTTTAATCTCATCCTTTAAAAATTTATGTATATGTATGTTCTGCCATATAAATATATTAATACAGTAGTATGCATTTATAATACATGTATTTAGTTGTATATGTTTGATAATATATTATTAATGTGATATGCAATGGATTGAATTCCATAATTTGCTAATAAATTAAACTTATTTTATTAAAAAAGTAAATACAATACAGAATTCCATTTCTGTAAACTATAATAAAGAAGGCAATTAATAAACACGAGAGCAACTTAGTATATTAGTGATTCTTATCTAAGAGTTTTAAACAGCTGTGTCCAGGGAGCCCGTTTAAATGTGCAGATGCCAGAGATTTTGAGCTTAAGGAGGATCCCAGCAAACTTAATTTCAAGAACTCCCCTGATATTTTGAGTCAATAGCTTCCATTTATATTGCTATAAAATATTCAGATATTTTTATACTGATGTGTAACTCCTCTCCCTTTGTCCCTCCCTCTCCCTTGCCCTCACCTTCTCAGATACTGCTGCAAATACATCAACTACTATCCTGTTTAAGACCCTAGTAATTCCTCTGCTGGATCTAGTATCACATATATATCTATTCACTCCACAAATGGCTGCAACAACTAGGTTTTGGCCAAGCTGAAGCCAGGAGCCAGGAGCTTCACCCAGGTCTCCTACAGGTGTGCAGGGGCCCAAGTACTTGGGCAATCTCCCACTGCTTTCCCAGAAACATGAGCAGGGAGGGAGCTGCTTTGGAAGTGGAGCAGCCAGGACATGAAATGATGCCCATATGGGATGCCAGCATCACAGGTGGCAGCTTAATCACCTATGCCACAATGCTGTCCCCTTAACTCAGCTTTCTAAATCAATTGTATTGAATTTACAATTGGAACATTCTGTAAGTAACTAACAATATTTCAGTGATAGAAATAATGATGACATTAGTAACGAGAGCACTACATCTAGCTTAGGAAATACATGTAAGTAACACTACACAGAGTAAGGTTAGTGTGATACTTCATTATTCAGAGCAAGATCAATCAATTAAAAAAATTCATGATGATTCCTAGCTTCTGATGGACTTATCATCTTTACTTAAACATAGGAACCAATACTTTCTGTGGTAAAAGGAAATATATATTTGAATTTCAGAAATTATCAGTTTAAAATTAGTTCCTTTTCATATTAAATTTAGACAACATTAAAAACAATGCCTTCATTTGTAATATGAATGCAAATCTGATGTGCTTTATTTAAATTATTTCCTTAGTGATCCTGTTTATTTAAATAGATGATAGTTGCATAATAGATATAAATAGATAGAAAATTGGATTGCATTTTTGTATTCTTTTTTAAACTTTTGTTTAGTAAATACAAATTTCCAAAGTACAGCTTATGGAATACAATGGCTTTCCCCCCCCCCTTATAAATTCCCTCCCACCCACAACCTTCCCAACACCCACTCCTTCTCCCATTCCATTCGCATCAAGATTCATGTTCAATTATCTTTATATACAGAAGATCAATTAAGTATATATTAAGTAAAGATTTCAACAGTTTACACCCACACAGAACTTAAAGTGTAAAATACTGTTTGAGTACTAGTTATTGCATTAATTCACATTGAACAACACATTAAGGACAGAGATCCTACATGAGGAGTAAGTGCACAGTGACTCTTGTTGTTGACTTAACAAATTGACACGCTTGTTTATGGCATCAGTAATCTCCCTAGGCTCTAGTCATGAGTTGCCAAAGCTATGGAAGCCTTTTGAGTTCACCAGCATTGATCTTATTTAGACAAGGTCATAGTCAAAGTGGAAGTTCTCTCCTCCCTTCAGAGAAAGGTACCTCCTTCTTTGATGGCTTGTTCTTTCCACTGGGATCTCACTCAGGCTGACTTGCCCTAAATGGTAGAGTTAGAAATGTGCCAGGGGATTCCAATTCAATCCCATCAAGGTGGCGTGTACCAATGCCATCTCACTAGTCAAAGTGATCAATTTAAGTTTACAATTGATCATATTGATAGGTCTAAGAGTCAAAGGGATCACATAAACAAGACTAGTCTCTGCTAATACTAACTGATAGAATCAAAAAGGGAGAGAACGATCCCACATGGGAAGTGGGATACATAGCAGACTCATAGAATGGCAGATATCCCAAACAGCACTCTGGTCTCAGAATCAGCCCTTAAGGCATTTGGATCTGGCTGAAGAGCCCATGAGACTATTTTAGGCATGGAAAGCCAGGACACTCTGGCAAAAAAAAAAAAAAAAAAAAAAAAAAAAAAAAACCTAAATGAAAGCTCTCGGCATTTTTGTATTCTTTCAAAGCTCATGGGCTAAAGCCCTGATCCCCAGTGCAATTGTGTGTAGATATGGGGCTTTTGGGTGGCAGTTAGTCTGTGATGAGATTATGAGGGTGAAGCTTTGTTAGGGCCTCAATTAGAAGAGGAAGAGACCAGAGCCCTCTCTTCACCAAGTGAAAACATAGCAAGATGATAGCCTCTAATTTCATAGATGCCTAAACTAAGAAAGATTGCTTACTGCAATGTGGAAAGATTTTGAGTACTTGATTTAATCTTTTTCCCTCGTACGTTTCATCATTGCCTGATTTTTAAAAATGATATCCTGTGTGGCCGGCACTGTGGTGCAGAGGGTTAATGCCCTGGTCTGAGGTGCAGCATCCCATATGGGCGCCAGTTCTAGACCCGGCTGCTCCTCTTTCAATTCAACTCTCTGCTGTGGCCTGGGAAAGCAGTAGAGGAAGGCCCAAGTCCTTGACTCCTGCATCCACTTGGGAGACCTGGAAGAAGCTCCTGGCTCCTGGCTTTGGATCAGTGCAGCTCCAGCTGTTGAGACCAATTGGGGAGTGAACCATTGGATGGAAGACCTCTCTTTCTCTATCTCTCCTCGCCTCTCCTCTCTCTGTGTAACTCTGATTTGCAAATAAATAAATAAATAAATCTTTAAAATTAAAATGATATCCTGCATTATTTTTATAAAAATAAAAAGCCATTAATCAATGGATTTCTGGTCTAATGTTATCTAAGCTTACATGAAGTTAGAAGAAACAATTTTTAATCTGACCAGACCTAAATACTTATAGTTTGATTTTGATAATTATAATTATAAAAAAATCATTCTATTACAAAAATACAAAGTATATTTAATAGAAATATAAAAGGTTATTAACAGGTGTCTTATTTCTATAGTAAAAACTTCTTTTGATTAGTGAAATCTCCTATTAGCATTATCCTTTCATTATTTCTATTTAATTTTTAAATTCCAAATAGTTACTTTACTGTTCATATGTTTATACCATGAATTTTCCAGGCAGTTAATGATTTTCATTACATAAAAATGGGGCTAGATATTTGGATAAAAGTAAACAAATAAAAAAACTAGCCCCTTTCCTTTTTCTTAAACAACTGTACTATCATCAGAAGAATTGACAAATAATTGCAATCAAAGGAATGGTTAGGTAACTGGGAAACAATCATGAAAATGAGTCATTTGATACCTACTTTGAAGTTTTGGGTAAATTGAAAATAAGGCAGTGGTTAAAGATTGAGAGAATCCCATGGGGAAATATAGCATCTAGATGAGAAAATGAAAGTCACATTCAGAAAGGACTTGTTCAGTTTGTATAAATATGGATTATATATAGGGTAAATAAAAGTTTACAAAAATGCTGAAAAGTAAATTTATCTAAATTCTTTATGGTTTCAGTTTCAAAAAAAGGGATCTGTGTTTGATCCCTGCATATTAGGAGTCCATCAAAGATTTTGAATACTTACTTGTCATGACTCAAATTTATTTGACTTCTATATAACACAAATAAGCACCAAGATTGTGTTTTTTAAAAACATTCCCATGAAAATAAATGAAGGTTCCATGAAAAAAATTCTCAGGTGCAAGGAAGATTTAAAAATTACCAACCTCATATTTCTAGAATGTTAAGATCTGTATATTGGATTTTTCACCAAGAACTCAACAAACACTTTCTAGATGGAAGTCAGTTTATAAAATTTCAAAACATGTCCAAGAACGTTATGGAAAGGTAAAATCTAATGAAGCTAATGCATCACTGATGTGTGTGTTAGTAAAACCTTTCTCTGGGGAATAAGGAACGAGGGCCCAGGAAATAGTAAGCTTTCTGAGAGAGGTCCAGGCCTACGTGACATGGTTTCAGAATCTTAGGAGATGAAAGAACACATGCTTTTCTTCAGAGAAAGAGATCTGTAGTATTAAATATTTCAGGAGGTAGAGGAGACTGAAACAAGTTCTTGGTTGATTTGGAGGTAATTATATAGAGAATAGAGACAGAAGACAGTTTGCTGCTCAATATACTAGTGGATAACATGAAACAGTAACGTGTGGTTCTTGTCTATTTAACAAATTTACTTATATTACACTAACTATTAAAAGTGTTTAATGAAGAATCAGTAGAAGTAAATACATACTGTTTTAAGTGACTTGTGTTTTTATTGAAGTTTTATTCTGAGCTTTACTTATAAAACATGTATAAACAGAATAACCTCAAATCTTAACTAGGTATGACTGAGAAAATCCAGAAATCATTCTTAAGGGTAGCTTTAAAGTAAACACAAAAACCAGTAAATTTGATTAAATGTTCCTTATCCTGATTCAATTTTGGAAAATTCTCCACTTAAAATAAGTATCCGTAACATTGTTAACTGTGCTTAGAAGCAACAAATAAATGCTTTTTAAAAAAGCATAGCAAAATTTTTTCTGATAAATTTGTATTGGAAATAAGATAGAATTTCCAGCACAGATTTAAAATCTTGTTCAAAATGTAATTACAAACAACTTACTATAAGCACTTGAAGTATTGGACAGTTCTTGAGAATCTGTCAGTTGCCATCACAAAATGTTTCATGTGTGAAAATATTAACAAAAATTAACTAATTTTCATATAACTTGAAGCATCAATTATCTTATCTCCAAGGTGCACATTGCATTGACTTACTGTAAATGCTACATTGAATTAACTTTTTTAAAAAAGATTTATATATTTATGTATTTGAAAATCAGAGTCACAGAGAGAGAGAGAGAAAGAGAAAGAGAGAAAGAGAGAGAGAGAGAGAGAGAGAGAGAGAGAGAGAGAGAGAGAAAGGGAGAGAGCATTTCCATCCACTGGTTCACTTCCCAAATGTCTGCTGGGACAGAGGAAGCCAGGAGCCAGGAGCTTCTTCAGATTCTTCCAGGAGGGTGCAGGGGCCCAAGCACTTGGGCCATCTTCTGCTGCTTTTCCAGGCACATTTAGCAGGGAGATGGATTGGAAGTGGAGTAAACTGGACTCGAACTGACACCCATATGGGATGGAAGCGCCACAGGCAACAGATTTACCTGTTATGCTTCAATGCCAGATCCTGAATGTACTTTTTAAAGTAAAAAGCATAAAATGTAGATAACTGTTTTGACTATTTTTGATAATTGTGAATCACTCCTCCCATTCATCATTTTTATGTTGAACATGCAATTTTATATTCTATTTTTAAACATGTTTAATCATATTTCAATATTTGAAAATATGCTTTTATTATTTCCTTTTCAATGCATTCATATTCCAATGGATGGATGTAAAACACTTTTTATAATCCAATATTACAAGTTGACATTCAACTTAAAATGTTTCATTTTATAACCTGGTAACTATAACTGTGTCTATGTCATAATTTCTTTAGAATAAATATTTAAAGTGAAATTTCAAGACTAAACAATCTTTATGTAGTTATAATTTTTGCAGCATAAACTATCTTTCAGAATAATTTCATTTGCAGTATATAAGAACTTGCTAAGAACCCTTTCCTTGATATCACTGTGTAGTGTTACCTAAGTATGAAATCTAGTATAATAGCCAATTATTGCCACCACAGTGTTTAAATGAGACACTAAAACTCTGTGGACTCTACTAATCAGTCTTTACTGTTCTTGTGGGCTAGCTACGGTCTTCAGGTGAGATTTAAGTATCAATGTTAACCTTTTTTTAAGACTATAGTCTATCCATGGACTAACTTAAAAAGTATATGCACTCAAGTCTATAAAACATTGTTCTTTAGTATTTCTACCCCTGGTGTATGTTTATTAGATATTTCCTTATCAATATGCTAGATAAATGTTCAATTAAAATTTTTCTGTTTTCATAGATATGTGGCGATACTCTGCACTTCTTATACTTAATATTTGCATATTTTAGAATTACATTCACGGGGTTTGTGCTGTGGCATAGCAAGTAAAGCTGCTGCATGTGGTGCCGGCATCTCATATGGGTGCCAGTTTGAGTCCTGGCTGCTCCACTTCTAATCCAGCTTCTTTCCAATGTGCCTGGGGAAAGCAGTAGAGGATGACCCAAATGTTTAGATCCCTTCCACCCAGGTGGAAATCATGGAGGAAGCTCCTGGCTCTGGATCAGCCCAGCTCTGGCCATTGCAACCATTTGGAGAGAGAATCAGCAGATATAAGATCTCTCTCTCTCTCTCTAACTCTGTCTTTCAAGTTAATAAATGAATCTTTAAAAAATTATATTTATACTTTTAATAAATGAATTTTTCACCATTTTTGTTTTCTTCTGAGACAAAAAAGATATTTAAGAGTTACTGTTTTTTGGGCCAGCGCCGCGGCTCAATAGGCTAATCCTCCGCCTTGCGGCGCCAGCACACCGGGTTCTAGTCCTGGTCAGGGCGCCGGATTCTGTCCTGGTTGCCCTTCTTCCAGGCCAGCTCTCTGCTGTGGCCCGGGAGTGCAGTGGAGGATGGCCCAAGTGCTTGGGCCCTGCACCCGTGTGGGAGACCAGGAGAAGCACCTGGGTCCTGGCTTCAGATCAGCGTGGTGTGCTAGCCACAGCACGCCGGCCAAAGCGGCCATTGGAGGGTGAACCAACGGCAAAGGAAGACCTTCCTCTCTCTCTCTCTCTCTCTCTCTGTCTCTCTCTCTCACTGTCCACTCTGCCTGTCAAAAAAAAAAAAAGTTACTGTTTTTAAATGTTTAAGTAGTTAAATTGTTAATAATAAATTATTGTTCATTACTAAAATTTTTGGATATGATCAGAAAACATGACTTTATCTGGTTAAATTTTCTGAATTTTCCTTGTAGTGTATTATCTTATCAGATTTTATAAGTTTATAACACACAGATTTTCTATAAACAAGCATATTTCCTTCATGTCATGCATACTATCTAACTAATTTGATTTTATTAATTTGTTTCATAGGCTATTTTGTCTTGTGATAGAGGAGCAAGATAACCATTTGTTTTTTCCATATTTCTGAGCTTTCGATTTTTAAAATAATTTTCATTTTTCCATTAAATTTCTAGTTTTGGTTATTTTATTTTAATTGCTATTCATTAATTAATTTATTTTTCCCAAAAAAAACCTTTTGTCTAAGGAACACAAACTTCATTTATTTCCTAAGTACAACTTTAGGAACATAGTGATTCTTCCCTCCATATCCATTCTCCCATCCACACTCCCACCTCTCCTCCTCCCTTTCCCATTCCCAGTCCCATTCTCCACTAAGATCCATTTTCAGTTAACTTTATACACAGAAGACCAACTCTACTAAGTAAAGTGTTCAACAATTTGAATTCTTAAAAAAAAAAAAACCATAAAACTGTTCAACAGTTGAGACAAGGGCTGTTCAAAGTTGTTGCAACTCAAAGTTAATTTTTCTTCTTTTTCTTAGAAACTTAATTAACTTAAAGAAGCAACCAAGAGGGATACATCTTCTTTGAACACTTAGATATAAGTATAACTTATGAGGCATAAACTTATCCTCCACTTAATACATTAAAAGTAAGTAAGTAGTTTTGGTCATTTATTGATTTCTGAGTTTGTTTGAACTATTTCTCTGTATTTTCATGAAGTCACTGAGCTTCCTAATGTAGAGTTCTTACAAATCAATTTCTTTAGGGTTGGTCACTGGTGAGTTATTTTGTTCCTTTGGTCAGGTCATGTTTCCCTGATTGTCTATAATTCTTACAGGAGAAATGTGGTGCCTGTGCAAGGAACAAGTAGGTGCTTTCTGGATTTGAAAGGCTGGTTTGTCTCAGAGATCCCTTCACCAGTCAGCGCCACAGGACATTCTGTCCTGTGGTCGACAGGTAGGCTTGCTGCTGGAGGTCTCTGACTGACTGACTTGGTGTCAGGGTCAGCTGGTAAAAGAGCTTTGAGACTGGATCCACCAGCGTGGGCCTGTTGGATGAGTACTTTTTATCTCTGTCCCTGGGGCAAGTCAAAAACTGGCCTGAGTCTCTACTGCTGGCTAAGAGCTGTCCAGAACCTGGAGAGATTAAAGGCTGGAGAGTTAATCCATTGTGCAGACCTATTGTCTGGGCTTTGGGTTTTGACCAGGCATACGGTGGGTCTTGAGGCTCAGTACATGGGTACTAGGCCAGGGTCTCTGGCTATGGGACACTGCCAGGTGCTGGGTTTTAGTATAGCAGACATGGTGTTGAGGTCCAAGACAGTCTTTGCTTACTTTCCTCTCTTTCCCCTAAATGGAGCGAATCTCTACATGCCATGGTGCCCGGGCATGGGGAGTGAGCGACATAGATAGTATGAAATTGTACTTCTTGCTCTCTTCAATGTGTCTTTTAAAAATAATTCCTGTGCTACACAGAAATATTGTGATCTCTCATATGAACCTTAGTTCTTGTGAAAGATTTTTATGTAGAGAGGGATTCAAATTGATGTTTTCACAGGGGCACCTGTAAAACCATATTCAAACGTATCTCCCTGCCCTTCATTAGAGCTTGTGTTGAAATTGCATTTTACTAGCTACTTGAATTTAGACATGCCCAAGTGACTTGCTTTGGACAATTAAATATTAGGAAGGTGATATGGATTACTCACTTTCAGGTGAAAAATGTAATTGCTAAGCCCTAATGCTGATTTATTTAAATATGGTGATCTTAGAAGCATAAAAGGAGACTGAATTTCCTTCAGCCCAGAATCTTGGGTGACTTCAATGACCATGCCAATCCTTGCTGGATAAGTAGAATGAGAAAATATGAAGTTTGTGGATTTAAGTCACTGTATTTTTAGGTTATTAGTTTTTGCAGAAATTTTTATTATTGTTCACTGGCCTTTGATTTAAGAATATCAGCACCTATTCAGATTCAATATAAAACAAAACAGCATGAAAAGTAACATAAGGGAGCAATAGTAAAGATAGCTTTGGGGTACGTTTGACACACACCATAAGTTTAAAACCTCTGTATCATATTTTTCTATATGATTGATATTTTCCCTAGCTTCTCTTTGAGTTTTTAAAAATTTTTTATGTATATTATATGCCAAGGTATATGCAGGTTAATCTTTCAGTGGATATTTGGCAAGCCCCACTGATTTTTTTGACCAAGCATTTTGCAAAATATAGAATATTTATATAGAAGAAAATATCTATATGCACATATAAAGTACATGAATACATGTATGTATAAACATATTAATATGCATGTGTTTATACATTCTTTGTGTACCTATATGAGCATTCCATATATACATATATATATATTTGATAGCTTTTCCATATAATATTTTCACCTAATAAATTCTCAGATGCTCAATTTGTATTTGTATGTGTGTGTGCACAATATCTCTTCCACTAAACAATTAAAATAAAAGAAAAATGCAAGTCAGCCAGAATATCATAAATAATATTTATTAGATGTTTATATGAGGCACAGTCTTAAGCATTATACATCAGTAAGTCAATTTGACAATGTTAAATTCCTGTGAAGTGTGTACTATTCTTATCACCATCCAAAAAAAAATAAAAGAATTGAAAATAAAAATAAAAGAACTTCAGATCAGTATGTAAACAGACAGAGAGCTGGTGCATGAGAGAAGTGGGCTTTGAAACAAATGTGTGTGAATGTAAAGCCCATGGCTGCTAATTCTGTTTGATCCCAGCCCTCATTTCACAAAGACTTGAAGACAGAGTGACTTTGAGATGGCAGTCAATGGGCATGAGAGTCAGTGAGCATAATTCTCTAGGGGAGCTACAGCTCACTTATCACTCTATGATGCCCATCCTTGGTCACTTGCTGCTAACCTGTCTTCTCAGACCTTTGATTCAACACCTCTTTGTCAACTCCTTTTTCATAACATTTTATAAGCCCTTTGATTTTGCTTTATCCAAGACCACATCAAAGGTAGTCACTTCTTCTGTCCATATCAGTTTGTCAGTTTCCAATAAAAATTTTAGCCTCAAACCTTCTATAATAACATTCAATATTTGATAAAAATTTTAAAAATGTAATGACTAATGAGATGACAAAGAATTTAAAATAGGTAGAAGTTGAGTTTTAGCAAAGTATTTCATTTAACTTTCATTTTTTGAGTTTTCACAAGAGATGCTATTACTGACTCATATTTAAAGACGAAGAGGCTTCGTACACTCTTATGCTTGTCTTAAAGTCATGTTACCAGCATGCAAGGAGCTTAGACTCAGATTCAGGGTTGCACTTTAAACATTTATTTTCTAGTGAATGTATTGCAGAGCTAGCAAGAACAATCTGGGACTGTAAATAGCATTGACTTCTCTGTTTAATGGCTTATCTGTTTCTTATATATTTCACATACATTTTAAAAATATGAAAGAATTACTTGCAACTTCCATGTATATAACAGCTCAATTAACAATAAGTAAATATCTGTCAACTAAATGACCAACCTAAATGTCCCATCAATTGGAATGGGAAATGTGGTACACATTTACATGATGGAAAATTCCTCAGCCATAAAAAAGACTGAAATCCTAACATTTGCATTTTCATTAGGTTATTGTTTATAGCCCTTGGTTATATTCCTGCTGATAAAAAAACTATCATTTTATAGTTTACTTGTTAAACTTATAAAATTCTTATTACCATTAAGTATATTTTCTGAATAAGTTGTCTTTATTCTTTTTCATATCTCTTCCTTTGTATTTTGAAGACTCCTCTTCCATTTTAGTAGTTTCCCCATAAGCTATGTATTAATTTCTTTGTGGCCACTGTT
>JADBBT010003196.1:0-11865 GCA_015711505.1 Sylvilagus bachmani | reverse complement strand
TAGCCAAATTTCTAGCCCTATCCATAACCCTAAACCTAACCCTAGCCCTAGACCGAGCCCTAGACTTAGCCCTAAACCTAACACTAGCCCTAGCAGTAGCCATAGCCCTAACACTAACACTAAACCTAACCTTAGCCCTAAACCTAATCCTAACCCTAAATCGAGCCCTAACACTAACCCTAATGCAAACCCTAACCCTTACCATAGCCCTAACCCAAATCCTAACCCTAAACCTAGCCCTAGCCCTAGCCCTAAACCTAACCCTAACAATAACCGGAACCTTACCCTATTCCTAACCCTAATCCTAACCCTAACACTAAACCTAGCCCTGGCTCCAGCCCTAGCCCTAACCCTAACCGTAATCGTAACCCTAGCCCAAGCCCTAACCGTAACCATAATCGTAACCCAAGCCCTAGCCCTAGAAATAGCCCTAGCCCTAACCCTACCCTAACCATAGCCCTAACCCTAACCCTAAACCTAGCACTCTCCAAAGCCCCAGCCCTATCCCTCGCCCTAACCCTAACACTAGCCCTAACCCTAACACTAACCCCAGACTAACACTAAACCTAGTCCTGGCCCTAGCCCTAAACCTAACCCTAAATCTAACCTTAACCCTAGAACTAAACCTAACCCTAACGCTAGCCCTATCCCTATCCCTAACACTAACCCTAACCCTAGGCCTAGCCCTAACCCTAACCCTAATCCTAACACTAGCCCTAACCCTACCCCTAAGCCAAGTCCTATTCTTAGCCCTAGCCCTAGCCATAACCCTACCTATAGCGCTAATCCTAACCCTAACCCTAACCCTAACCCTAACTCTAACCCTACCCTATCCCTAGCCCTAACCCTAACCCTAAACCTAGCCCTAAATCTAACCCTAAACCTAATCCTAACCCTAACCATAACCCTACCCTAGCACTAGCCCTAACTCTAGCCCTAACCCTAACCCTAGCCCTGGCCCTAGCCCTAGGCCTAACCCTAACCCTAACCCAAAACCTGGACCTAGAACTGGCCTGGGCATACCCTTACTTTAACCCTAACCCTGAACCTAGTACTAGACCTAACCATAACTCTAACCCTAACTCTAGCCCTGACCCAAGCATTTACCTAACCCTAATTCTAACACTCAACTTAGCACTAACCCTAAACCTAACCCTAACCCAAACACTAGCACTAACTTAACCATAACCCTAACCCTAGCCGTAACCCTAGCCATAACCCTAGCCCTAGCCTTAACCATAACAGTAACACTAACCCTAACCCTAGACCTAACCCAGGCCCTGGCCCTAACCCTAACCCTAACCCTACCCTAACCCTAACCCTAGCCCTAACCCTAGACCTAACCCAGGCACTGGCCATAACCATAACCCTAACCCTAACCCTAGCCCTAACCCTAGCCCTAACACTAACCCTAACACTAGCCCTAGCCCTAGCCCTAACCCTAACCCTAAATCTAACCCTAACCATAAACCTAACCCAAACCCAAACCCTAGCCCTAGCCCAGGCCCTGGACAAAACCCTGACCCTAACCCTTACCCTAAACCTAACCCTAACCCCAAATAAACCTAACCCTATCCCTAAACCTAGCCCTAGCCCTATCGCTAGCCCTAATCCTAAACTTAACCCTAGCCTTAACCCTAACCCTAACACTAACCCTAAACCTAGCCCTAGCCCTAGCCCTAACTCTAAACCTAACCCTAACCCTAACTCTAACCCTAGCCCTAGCCCTAGCATTAACCCTAACACTAAACCCAACCACATCCCCAAACCAAACCACACCGCTAACACTAACCTCAACCCAAATCCCAACCCAACCCCAACTCCAACTCCTATCCTAACCCTAACCCTAAAACTAACTCGACCCTAACCCTCAACACTAACCCTACTCTTAACCCTAGCCCTAGCCCTAAAACTATACCTAACCCTAAACCTAGCCCTAGCCCTAGGCATAACCCTAACCCTAACCCTAACCCTAGCATTGCCCTAGCCCAAGCCCTAAACCTAAACCTAGCCCTAACCATAGAACTAGCTCTGGCCCTAGCCCTAACCCTAACCCTAACACTAACCCTAGTCCTAGACCAGGCCTAACCCTAAACCTAGCCCTAACCCTAGCCTCAACACTAACCCTAGCCCTAACCCAAACCCTAGCACTAACCCTAACCCTAATTCTAAACCTAGCATAGCTCTAACCGTAACCCTAATCCTAACCCTAACTCTAGCCCTAATCCTAATGCTAAACCTAAACCTAACCCTAGCCCTAACATTAACCCTAAACCTAACCCTAAACATAGCCCTAAACCTTACCCTAACCCTAACCCTAGCCCTAGCCCTAGCCCTACCCCTAGCCCTAACCCTAAACCTAACACCAACCCCACCCCAAACCCAACCCCAACCGTAACCCTAACCCTAACCCTAGCCCTAGCCATAACCCTAGCCCTAACCCTAACCATAACCCTAAGCCAAACACCAACACTAACCCTATCCTAACCTGAACACGAACCCTAACCCTAACCCTAACCCGATCCCGAACCTGGCCCGAACACTAACCCAAACCCGAACCCTAATCCTACACCTAACCTTAAGCATAGCCTTAGACTTTGTCATAGTCCTAACTGTTAACACAACACTAGCCCTAACCTTAACCTTAACCCAACCCTAAAGGTAGCTCTAGACCTAGTCCTAACCCTAGTCCTAGGCCTAGCCCTAAACCTAACCAAGACTTAGACCTAGCCCTAGCTATAAACATAACACTATAACTAGAACTAACAATAAACCTAACCCTAACCATATCCCTAACCCTAACCCTAACCCTAACACACCCTAACTCCAACACTAAGTCTATCATAGCCCTAGCACTAGGCATAGTTCTAATTATAACCCTAGCCTTAGGCATACACCTAGCCCTAAATCTAATCATAACCCTAGCCCTAAAACTAGCCCTAACCCAAACCCTAAACCAAACCCTAACACTAGCCGTAATGCTAACCCTAACCCTAAGCCTAGCCCTAGGACTAGCCCTAAACATAATATTAACCCTAGCCCTAACCCTAACCCAAACCGTAACCCTAGCACTAGCCCGAAACCTAAACCTAGCCCTAGTCCTAGCTGTAACCCTAAACCTAACCCTAGCACTAGCTCTAGCCCTAACCATAACCCTAGCCCAATCCCTAGCCCTAGCCATAACCATAACCCTAACGCTAACTCTAAACATAGCCCTAGCCCTAACCCTAACCCTAAACCTATCCATAACACTAACCCTAATCCTAAACCTAGCACTAGCCCCGCCCTAGCCCTACCCTAACCCTAAACCTAACGCTAGCCCTAGCCCTAGCCCTAGCCCTGGCCCTAGCCCTAATCCTAACACTAACGTTAACCCTAGCCCAAACACTAACCCTAGCCCTAACCCAAACCCTAGCACTAACCCAAACCCTAATCCCAACCCTAGCCTAGCCCTAACCCTAATCCTAATTAGCCCTAACACTAACCCTAACCCTAACCCTAACCAAAGCCCTAGCCCTAGACCTAGCCCTAGCCCTAAATAACCCTAACACTAGCCCCAACCCTAACCCTAACCGCAACCCCACACCAAACCCAACGCGAACCCTAACCCTAAACCCTACCCCAACCCCACCCCTTCCCCAACCCCAACCCCAACCCTAACCCTACCCTAACCTGAACCCGAACCTTAAACCTAACCCTAACCCGATCCCGAACCCGAACCCGAACCCTAACTCGAAGCCTAACCCTAAACCTAACCCTAATCCTAACACCAACCAGAACCCTAATCCTACACCTAACCTTAACCATAGCCTTAGACTTAGTCAAAGTCCTAACTGTTAACAAAACACTATCCCTAACCTTAACCTTAACACTACCCTAAAGGTAGCTCTAGACCTAGTCCTAACCCTAGTCCTAGGCCTAGCCCTAAACCTAACCAAGCCTTAGACCTAGCCCTAGCTATAAACATAACACTATCACTAGCCCTAACGATAAACCTAACCATAACACTCACCCTAAACCTAACCCTAACCCTAACCCTAACCCTAACCCTAACCCTAACACTAACCCTAACACACCCTAACTCCAACACTAAGTCTATCATAGACCTAGCACTAGGCATAGTTCTAATTATAACCCTAGCCTTAGACATACATCCTAATCATAACCCTAATCCTAATCATAACCCTAGGGCTAAACGTAGCCCTAGCCCAAGCCTAAACCAAACCCTAACACAAGCCCTAATGCTAGCCCTAACCCTAAGCCTAGCCCTAACCCTAAACCTAAAACCAATCCTAGCCCTAATCCTAACCCTAAACCTAGCCTAGCCCTTACCCTAATGCTAACCCTACACTTAACCCTAGCCCTAGCCGTAAACCTAACCCTAACCGTAACCCTAGCGCTAGCCCTAGCCATAACCCTAACCCTAACCCTAACCATAGCCTTGCCCAAGACCTAGCCCTAAACCTAACCCTAACGCTAACCATAGAGCTAACTCTAGCCCTAGCACTAACCGTAACTCACCCTAGCCCTAACTCTAGCACTAGACCTAAACCTAACCCTAACCCTAGACCTAACACTAGCACTAGATCTAACGTTAACCCTCACCCTAGCAGGAAGCCTAACCCTAGCCCTAACCCTAGCCCTAGCCCTAACGCTAACCCTAACCCTAACCCTAGACCTAGCCCTGGCCGTAGCCCTAACCCTAACCCTAACCAAAACCCATGAAATATACCAAACCCTAACCTTAATCCTAGCCCTAACCATAACACTAACCCTAACCCTAGCCCTAGCCCAGGCCTAAACCTAACCCTAACCGTAACCATAGCCCTAGCCCTAAACCTAACCCTAACCCAAGCCCTAACTTTAGCCCCAGCCCTAGCCATACCCCTAGCCGTAGACCTAACCCTAACCCTAACCCTAGCCCTAGCCCTAGCCCTAGCCCTAGCCCTAGACCTAACCCTAACCGTAGCCATAACCCAAGCTCCAACACTAACCCTAGCCTGAATCCTAACCCTAGCCTAGCTCTAAACCTAACCCTAACCCTAATCCTAACCCTAGCGCTAGCCCTAACATTAACCCTAACCCTAACCCTAACACTAACCCTAACCCAAACCCAACCCCAAGCCTAACCCTAACCCTAACCTTAGCCCTAGCCATAGCCATAGCCCTAACCCTAACCATAACCCTAAGCCAAACACCAACACTAACCCTATCCTAACCTGAACACGAACCCTAACCCTAACCCTAACCCAATCCCGAACCTGGCCCGAACACTAAACCGAACCCTAATCCTACACCTAACCTTAAGCATAGCCTTAGACTTTGTCATAGTCCTAACTGTTAACACAACACTACCCCTAAACTTAACCTTAACCCAACCCTAAAGGTAGCTCTAGACTTAGTCCTAACCCTAGTTCTTGCCTAGCCCTAATCCAAACCAACCTGTAGACCTAGCCCTAGCTATAAACAAAACACTATCAATAGCCCTAACGATAAACCTAACCCTAACACTCACCCTAAACCTAACCCTAACCCTAACCCTAACCCTAACCCTAACCATAACACTAACCCTAACACACCCTAACTCCAACACTAAGTCTATCATAGCCCTAGCACTAGGCATAGTTCTAATTATAACCCTAGCCTTAGGTATACACCTAGCCCTAATGCTAATCATAACCCTAGCCCTAAACCTAGCCCTAGCCCAAACCCTAAAACAAACCCTAACACAAGCCCTAATGCTAACCTTAACCCTAAGCCTAGCCCTAGGATTAGCCCTAAACATAACTTTAACCCTAACTTTAACCCTAACCCTAACCCTAACCCTAGCCCTAGCCCTAGCTGTAACCCTAAACCTAGCCCTAGCCCTAGCTGTAACCCTAAACCTAGCACTAGCCCTAGCTTTAACCCTAAACCTAACCCTAGCACTAGACCTACCCCTAACCATAACCCTAGCCCAAGACCTAGCCCTAGCCATAACCATAACCCTAACCCTAACCCAAACCCTAGCACTAACCCAAACCCTAATCCCAAACCTAGCCTAGCCCTCACCCTAACCCTAATCCTAACCCTAGCCCTAACCCTAACCCTAGCCCTAAACCTAACCCTAACCAAAACCCTAGCCCTAGACCTAGGCATAGCCCTAATCCTAATCATAACCCTAGGGCTAAAACTAGCCCTAGCCCAAACCCTAAACCAAACCCTAACACTAGCCCTAATGCTAACCCTAACCCTAAGCCTAGCGCAAGCCCTAGCCCTAACCCTAACCCTAAACCTAAAACCAACCCTAGCCCTAATCCTAACCCTAAACCTAGCTTAGCCCTCACCCTAACGCTAACCCTAGCTTAAGCCTAGCCCTAGTACTAAACCTAACCCTAACCCTAATCCTAGCCCTAGCCCTAGGCATAACCCTAACCCTAACACTAGCCTTGCCCTAGCCCTAGCCATAAACCTAACCATAACCCTATCCATAGAGCTAGCTCTGGCCCTAGCCCTAACCTTAACCCTAACCCTAGCCCTAAGCCTAGCACTAGACCTAAACCTAATCCTCACCCTAGCACTAAACCTAGCACTAGACCTAACCCTAACCCTCACCCTAGCACTAAACGTAACCCTAACCCTAACCCTAGCCATAGCCCTAACCCTAACCCTAACCCTTACCCTAGACGTAGCCCTGCCTCTAGCCGTAACCTAAACCCTAACCCAAAAACTAGCACTATACCAAACCCTAACCCTAACCCTAGCCCTAACCCTAACACTAACCCTAACCCTAGCCCTAGCCCAGGCCTAAACCTAACCCTAACCGTATCCATAGCACTAGCCCTAAACCTAACCCTAACCCGAGCCCTAACCTTAGCCCCAGCCCTAGCAATAACCCTAGCCTTAGACCTAACCCTAACCCTAACCCTAACCCTAACCTTAACCATAGCCCTAGCCATAGCCCTAGCCCTAACCCTAGCCCCAATACTAACCCTAGTCCTAACCCAAACCCTAGCACTAACCCTAACCCTAATCCTAACCCTACCCTAGCTCCAAACCTAACCCTAACCCTAATCCTAACCCTAGTCCTAGGCCTAATCCTAACGCTAAACCTAACCCTAATCCTAGCCCTAACATTAACCCTAACCCTAACCCTAACCCTAGCCCTAACCCTAAGCTTAACCCTAATCCTAACCCAAACCCTAGCCCTAGCCATAGCCCTACCCCTAGCCCTAACCCTAACCCTAACACCAACCTCACCCCAAATCCAACCCCAACCCTAACCCTGTCCCTAACCATAGCCCTAGCCATAGCCCTAGCCCTAACCCTAACCATAACCCTAAGCCAAACACCAACACTAACCCTATCCTAACCTGAACACGAACCCTAACCCTGACCCTAACCCGATCCCGAACCTGGCCCGAACACTAACCCGAACCCGAACCCGAACTCTAATCTTACACCTAACCTTAAGCATAGCCTTAGACTTTGTCATAGTCCTAACTGTTAACACAACACTAGCCCTAACCTTAACCTTAACCCAACCCTAAAGGTAGCTCTAGACCTAGTCCTAACCCTAGTCCTAGGACTAGCCCTAAACCTAAGCAAGCCTTAGACCTAGCCCTAGCTATAAACATAACACTATCACTAGAACTAACGATAAACCTAACCCTAACACTCACCCTAACCCTAACCCTAACCCTCACTCTAACCCTAACCCTAGCCCTAGCCCTAGCCCTAGCCCCAGACCGAACCCTAACCCTAACCCTAGCCCTAACCCTAGCTGCAATACTAACCCTAGGCCTAACCCAAACCCTAGCACTAACCCTAACCCTAATCCTAACCCTACACTAGCTCTAAACCTAACCCTAACCCTAATCCTAACCCTAGCCCTAGCTCTAACCTAATGCTAAACCTAACCCTAACCCTAGCGCTAACATTAACCCTAAACCTAACCCTAACCATAGCCCTAACCCTAAACTTAACCCTAACCCTAACCCTAACCCTAACCCTAGCCCTAGCCATAGCCCTACCCCTAGCCCTAACCCTAACCCTAACACCAACCCCACCCCAAATCCAACCCCAACCCTAACCCTGTCCCTAACCATAGCCCTAGCCCTAACCCTAGCCCTACCCTAACCATAACCCTAAGCCAAACACCAACACTAACCCTACCCTAACCTGAACACGAACCCTAACCCTAACCCTAACCCGATCCCGAACCTGGCCCGAACACTAACCCGAACCCGAACCCGAACTCTAATCCTACACCTAACCTTAAGCATAGCCTTAGACTTTGTCATAGTCCTAACTGTTAACACAACACTACCCCTAACCTTAACCTTAACACTACCCTAAAGGTAGCTCTAGACCTAGTCCTAACCCTAGTCCTAGGCCTAGCCCTAAACCTAACCAAGCCTTAGACCTAGCCCTAGCTATAAACATAACACTATCACTAGAACTAACGATAAACCTAACCCTAACACTCACCCTAAACCTAACGCTAACCCTAACCCTAACCCTAACACTAACCCTAACACACCCTAAATCCACTACTAAGTCTATCATAGACCTAGCACTAGGCATAGTTCTAATGATACCCTAGACTTAGGCATACACCTAGCCCTAATCCTAATGATAACCCTAGCCCTAAACCTAGCCCTAGCCCAAACCCTAAACCAAACCCTAACACAAGCCCTAATGTTAACCCCAACCCTAAGCCTAGCCCTAGGACTAGCCCTACACATAACATTAACCCTAGCCCTAACCCTAACCCTAAACCCTAAACCTAACCCTAAACCTAACCGTAACCCTAGCACTAGCCCGAAACCTAATCGTAGGCCTAGCCCTAGTCCTAACTGTAACCCTAAACCTAACCCTAGCACTAGCCCTAGCCCTAACCATAGCTCTAGCCCAAGCCCTAGCCCTAGCCATTACCATAACCCTAATGCTAACTCTAAACATAGCCCTAGCCCTAACCCTAACCCTAACCTTATCCATAGCCCTAACCCTAACCCTAAACCTAGCACTAGCCCAGGCCTAGCCCTACCCTAACCCTAAACCTAACCCTAGCCCTAGCCCAAGCCCTAGCCCCAGCCCTAGCCCTGGCCCTAACCCTAACACTAACCCTAATCCTAGTCCTAGCCTAGGCCTAACCCTAACCCTATCCCTAACCATAGCTCTAGCCCTAACCCTAACCCTAACCGGAGACCTATCCTTAGCCCTAGCCCAAGCGATAACCCTAGCTGTAGCCCTAACCCTAACCGTAACCCTAACCCTAGCCCTAGCCCGAGACCTAAACCTAATCCTAACCCAAACGCTAACCCTAGCCCAAACACTAACCCTAGCCCTAACCCAAACTCTAGCACTAACACAAACCCTAATCCCAACCCTAGCCTAACCCTAACCCTAACCCTAATCCTAATTAGCCCTAACCCTAATCCTAAACCGAGACCTAACCTTAGCCCTACAATAGCCATAACCCTAGCTGTAGCCCTAACCCTAACCCTAACCCTAACCCTAGCCCTAGCCCTAGACCTAACCCTAACCCTAACCCTAACCCTAACCCTAGCACTAGCCCTAAACCTAAACCTAGCCCGAGCCCTAGCTGTAACCCTAAACCTAACCCTAGAACTAGCCCTAAACATAACCATAACCCTAAACCTAACCATAGCCCTAGCCCTAGCCCTAGCGCTAGCCCTAAATCTAATCCTAACCCTAACCCTAGCCCCAACCCTAACCCTAACAACAACCCCAAACCAAACCCAACGCGAATCCTAACCCTAAACCCTACACGAACCCACTCCTTCCCCAACCCCAACCCCAACCCTAACACTACCCTAACCTGAACCCGAACCCTAAACCTAACCCTAACCCGATCCCTAACCTGAACCCGAACCATAAACCTAAACCCAACCCGAACGTGAACCAGAAACCTAACCCTAACCCTAACCCGAACCAGAACCCTAACCCTAACCCTAACCCTAACCCTAACCATAACCCTAACCCTAACCCAAACCCTAACACTAACCCAAACCCTAACTCGAACTCGAACCGTATCCCTAAACCGAACCCGAACCACAACCTGAACCAGAACCCTAACCCGAACCCTAATCCTACTCCTAACCTTAACCATAGCCTTAGACTTAGTCATAGTCCTAACTGTTAACACAACACTAGCCCTTAACTTAACCTTAACCCAAACTCTAACCCAAACCTTAGCACTATACCAAACCCTAACACTAACCCTAGCCCTAACCCTAACACTAACCCTAACCCTAGCCCTAGCCCAGGCCTAAACCTAACCCTGACCCTAATCATAGCCCTAGCCCTAAACCTAACCCTAACCCGAGCCCTAACCTTAGCCCCAGCCCTAGCCATAACTCTAGCTGTAGACCTAACCCTAACCCTAACCCTAACCCTAGCCCTAGCCATAGCCCTACCCCTAGCCCTAACCCTAACCCTAACACCAACCTCACCCCAAATCCAACCCCAACCCTAACCCTGTCCCTAACCATAGCCCTAGCCATAGCCCTAGCCCTAACCCTAACCATAACCCTAAGCCAAACACAAACACTAACCCTATCCTAACCTGAAGACGAACCCTAACCCTGACCCTAACCCGATCCCGAACCTGGCCCGAACACTAACCCGAACCCGAACTCTAATCCTACACCTAACCTTAAGCATAGCCTTAGACTTTGTCATAGTCCTAACTGTTAACACAACACTACCCCTAACCTTAACCTTAACACTACCCTAAAGGTAGCTCTAGACCTAGTCCTAACCCTAGTCCTAGGCCTAGCCCTAAACCTAAGCAAGCCTTAGACCTAGCCCTAGCTATAAACATAACACTATCACTAGAACTAACGATAAACCTAACCCTAACACTAATCCTAACCCTACACTAGCTCTAACCCTAACCCTAACACTAACCCTAACACACCCTAACTCCAACACTAAGTCTATCATAGCCCTAGCACTAGGCATAGTTCTAATTATACCCTGCCTTAGACATACACGTAGCCATAATGCTAATCATAACCCTAGCCCTAAAACAAGCCCTAGCCCAAACCCTAACACAAGCCCTAATGCTAACACTAACCCTAAGCCTAGCCCTAGGACTAGCCCTAAACATAACATTAACCCTAGCAATCGCCCTAACCCTAGCCGTAGCCCTAGACTTGCCATAGCCTCAGTCCTAGCACTAACCCTAAACCTACCCCTAGCCCTAACCATAACCCTAGCCATACCCCTAATCCTAACCCTAACCCTAAACCTAGCCCTAGCCCTAGCCCTAAACCTAACCCTAACACTAACCCTAGCGCTAACCCTAAACCTAACCCTAGCCCTAACCCTAACACTAACCCAAACCCTAGCCCTAGCCCCTAACCCTAAACCCAACCCTAGTCCTAAACATAACACTAAACCTAGACCTAGCCCTAACCCTATAAATAACCCTAGGCCCAGCCCTTATCCTAACTCTAACACTAAAACTTCCCTAGCCGTAGCCCTAACCCTAACCCTAACCCTATTCGTAGCCCTATCCCTAGCCCTTGCCCTAACACTAACCCTAGCCCTAAGCCCAAACCTAGCACTAACCCTAACCCTAACCCTAACCCTAGCCTAGCCCTAACCCTAACCCTAATCCTAACCCTAGCCCTAGCCCTAATCCTAACGCTAACCGTAACCCTAACCGTAACACTGACCCTAACTGCAACCCTAAACCTAGCCCTAGTTCTAACCCTAACCCTAACCCTAACCCTAACTCTATTCCTAACCCTAACAATAGCCCTAGTCCTAGCCATAGCTCTAACCCTAACCCTAACTCTAACCCTAACCCTAACCCTAGCCCTAATCCTAACCCAACCCACCCCAAACCCAACC
>JADBBT010003195.1:0-11865 GCA_015711505.1 Sylvilagus bachmani | reverse complement strand
GTGTCTGTATCGATCACTTTTTTCTTTCTCTCTCTCTTCTAGTTAGCCTGGTGAACTTTCCCCCACAGGGTTTCAAGCCTTGTTCACTCTAGTCTCCTCTTTCCGCTTCCCTGCTGGTGTCTCGGGCTATTGAGGTTCGGCTCACCTCGCCTTCCAGCGCTGGTGCGTTGAGTCTGCCGTTGGTGTCCCGAACTGCGGGCTCCCATGCTCTCCTCGAAGGTCCGCTGTGAATCACTAGTTCCGGAAGAATTTCCTCTGCTGTTTCTGCCCCTACTCTTCCTTGAACCTGCAGTATCTCCACTTTTATTAAACTGTCTCTCCCCGGACTATCAGTGTGCTGCCTTCCTATTCCGCCATCTTGCCCTCATCCGATACATTTTATTTCTCCAGACATGAAAGCTACAGACAGATTTCTCATGTGTTGATTTCACAAGCACACGGCCTCGACAATGTGAACCTTTTTCCTGGTTGCCAGAGGAAAAGGCATTGGTCAATTGCTTATGATCAAAATGGAAAAGAAAAAAGCATATATTTCTATATTTATATGTGTATATACATATATATTTTAACATCGGAATCTTTGGTTACCAAAATTATTAATCTACTTCATTACTCAGAATTTCTATTTATACTATATTCTGAGTTCACTTCAAGACATTTTTGTTATTGAATACATTAAATCATATCTGAGAAAAAAAATAAGAGCATTCTACTAGGTATTGACCATAAAACTGCCTTCTTCAAAACCAGAGGCAGTATTTATTAACCAATTTATTTTCTTCCATATTTAATTCAATATATCATAAATATTAAATAATGGAAACAAATGTGTTTCATCACTGAAATAAATGTCAAAGTCTCAAATAGCACTCAGTAATTTCTGTCAATGATTTATACTTCGCTGTCAAATATTTACATAACATAGTTTAAATGGAAGTAAAAACCATGTATTTAGTCTGAATAAAGTGGCATTTTTCCAAAGGATAATTCTCTGTAAAAGCTTGTTCAAAATGTATTATAAATGCTTTAATAAGATTTCATTGTTTCAATTCTTCTGTTCCTTGTTGCTGGAAGACATTCTGTATCTTAAAAGACATACTTTTCTGCCCAAAATTTTATCATTTTTGATTCTTCTATTATAGTCTATTACATTATAGATTGTAAATTTTACAATAATTTTATCATGATGATAAATATTACTATGAAATACTGTTATAAATTTATGCTTTGTGATTAAGTCTTATATTTATCATACATAAGTTGATAAAATTAAAAATTAACTAATTTAAGGTTAGAATTTAATGGCTAATATACTCCAACATCAAATAAACATAACAACAGTTATTTTTATATTTATTCCCATTGTTTATTTTAAGATGTATAACATGTTGTGATGCACACAATGAAATTATTACTACAGTCAAGAAAACTAACCTATCACATCATATAACTATACTGCATGTGGTAAGAGCACTTAAAAACTACCTTCTTAGCAAATTTTGTTTACACTATGATATTAATTACCATATTCCTCTGTTGAAATTTCAAAAAGCTAGATTGTCAGGAACCTCACATTTTATTCTTTTGTACTATATGAATCTTAAAGTCAATTCTGTGATAAATATGAAGTGAGTTTCTATCAGGTATCATTGGTTTTCTTTTTTAGAGTTTTATTCATTTTTTAAAGTTCATTTGAAAGGCATAGAGAGAGATAGAAAGAGAGAATGACAGGGAGATCTTCTGTGCATTGGTTCACTCCCCCAAATGCCTGCAACAGTTTGGGCAGGGCCAGTTGGCAGCCAGGAGCCTTGAATTCCATCCGGGTCTCCCATGTGGGTGGCGGGTACCCTGGTAGTTCCTCTTACCAGCTGCCTTGCAAGGTATTCGTTAGCAGGAAGCTGGATCTGAAATTCAGTGGAACATGAGCACAAGCCTTTCAATGCAGGGCACTGGTGCCTCCAAAGTTGTCTTAAACACTATGTCAAATGCTTGCCCTTATCAATGGTTTTCAAACGATTCTTCAGTAGCAGAATGTGTGTGTGTGTGTGTGTGTGTGTGTGTGTGTGTGTTTAGGAAATAAAACCTCCCTCATAATTTCAATGAAACAAACAAAAAAAATGAAGATATCGCCTTCCTAGGGGAAGAGGCTGGGGACTGGCCATATTCCTGCGCACCTGCTCTCTCCCTTTCATGCTGAGACAGCTCCGAAGCACCTCTGTATATGTCTAGAGTTCCAAGCATACCACTCAAACACCGATGAAGCAGGTCAGTTAGGATAACTGTCCTAAGTCAATGTATTTTATGGAGTGTCACACTCCCCCAAAATAAGTCACCGTGCCTGCTCACTGCCTCAAAGCAAGTCACAGGGAGGCAGCTTGATCTAGGCACTAGCCTACAAGACATGTTCCAGTAGTAAACAGCACCCAGTCCCAGCACCACTCATTGGGTATGGCAGAGGGAGTACATCAAGCACACCACCTGTCCATGTTTCCCAGCCCCTTGCACCTCGGAGGGGGCGGCATCATGACTAATCTCTAACAGCAATTGTGTCACTTTCAGCTCAGCTGATCAAAGGCCCGTGTAAGATCCTGCAGTCTCTCAATCTTCTGTGATGACAGCCAAGGAGGTCACCTCTCTCTACTGACGTGCTCTCAGCATGGTGGGACTTCCGTCAGTTGAACATATGCAGCACAGACCCCAACTAACCCAAGAGATTTACGTTACACAGTAGCTTCACTTCTTCAAATACACAGAGGCAGAATCTCCTCTCCAAATGAAATTCCCCTAGTGCTTTGACAACGTGACCCAGGGATTGATAATCAGTGATCTATCTGGCAGAATTTTGCAAGAGTATGACTATCTAATAATTTGCTTCAGACATTTATCTCCTCTTCCTAGTGTTATACAGATAATCTTTCAGATAGATGGAGGATGCATAGACAGATCAATAGATGATATATAGATAAGGATATAATGACTATGATCCTTAGCAGAAAATGAATGACTTTTAAAATGTATAAAACAGCTCTGGAGTACATAATTAATAAAAAAATAATTGAACAATTACATATGGAACAACATCTGAAAGGCAGAAGATCATCATTAAATGTTTGTTGGAAATTAATGAGTGGAAGTGACTATGAGATGATCTTAGGCTTGTGATATAAACAAAATTTTCAATTTTTTTGTAATAATTTCATTCTAGAAGTAAAGAAAATAAAAAAATGCATGGTCTACTACTGGAATATTCCCCAAAATTATATTGTTAGGATTACTTTTTCTCAATGCTAGAGGAGGCAGAGAAATAGGTAAATGTAATGATTGTTCTGACCATGTTTAGGGAAAGATAGGTCATTGATTTTGGTTTAAAAATACAGCAAAACCAAAAAGCATTTTTGTCTGGTCACTTAAAGCTGACCAGGTGTTTTCATGATTACAGCAATCCCAGTTCTGTCTCCCTAACAAGGAGAAAACAGATGAGCCCACAGCCAACCAGGCCTTCCTTCACCCCCACTTCTTCACTCCTCCTCAGTACCAAGGGATGCAGAAGCAGGGCAGCTCTCTCTTCTCAGGCACAGACTTGCAGTGAGGGGATGAGAAGGCAGCATCACTTGACAGCCCCTTTGTTTTGTGTTTCACATCCATGGGACAGAGTTGTATATGTTCAACTCTGTGTTTCACATCCATGGAGTGTGCCTCATTACTTTCTGGGACAGAGAACTTTTTTATTTTTCTTTTGTATCTCCTATCCTCTAAGAAACTTTATAAAGTATTATAACACCAAATAAAAGTGTAAATAAAATAGGAATATAAAGTAAATAAAATTGACTCCTAAAACTACATACAGAAATCTATTAAATATATATAATCATATAATTAAACCTATTATGTACATACATTTTATATATACATGTATATATGTATATATGTGTACACACACACACACATATATATTATATATATATATATATATATAATTAGTTTCCACATGTCTAAAACCACTGGAACCACTCTCTGCAAAGACTCACACATTCTCTATTTTGGCCCTGGCTCACCATGCTCTGAGAACCTGAGTACTGCTATAGCGCCATGTATTTGCAAATTCATGTACTTGATCATGCATATTTCTAGTCCCACAGTCCATCCTCAATGAACGTCTCCCATCACTTAGTGGGCAGACACTGAGTAGGGAGAAAGCTGAGTCTTCAGGTCTGCAGGTTCTGCAGCAGAGGCCCAGCGGGCCAGCTCTGTCTTCTCGTTGCATCTCTCTCACTACAAATGTGTCCTTTTTCTGGAGGTCTATTGATTAGCCACTGTTTCTCTCTCTATCTCTCTCTCTCTCTCTCTCTCTTTTTTTTTTTTTTTCTGACAGGCAGAGTTAGTCTGTGAGAGAGAGAGAGACAGAGAGAAAGGTCTTCCTTTACTGTTGGTTCACCCTCTAATGGCCACTGCGGCCAGTGCACGTGCTGATCTGAAGCCAGGAACAAGGTGCTTCTCCTGGTCTCCCATGGGGTGCAGGGCCCAAGGACTAGGGCCATCCTCCACTGCACTCCTGGGCCACAGCAGAGAGCTGGCCTGGAAGAGGAGCAACCGGGACAGAATCTGGTGCCCCGACCAGGACTAGAACCTGGGGTGCCAGTGCCGCAGGCGGAGGATTAGCCTATTGAGCCCGGGTGCCGGCCTACTGTTTCTCTCTTTTGTGCTTTTTGTTGGTGGTTTCACTGTTTGAAGTGACTCCCAAGTGTACTGCAGCAGTGATGTCGAGTGTTCCTGAGCCTGAGAACACTGTCAGGTGCCTGTGGAGAAATGCATACTAGATTTGCCTGGTTCAGGAATGAGCCACAGGGCTGCTGGCTGTGAGTTCAATGTTAATGACTCAGGATATACACTAAATAAGATGTCTTTAACAAAAACACACTTAGAGCAAATTTAAGTATTGATCAGTTGATAGAATGTGACTAGAGGCCCTCAACACTCAACTCCTTATTTCTCCACTGAGCAATGCTGCAGTTTCACCTGATTCCAGGCACCTGAAAACCCTTCTCAACTCTGCCACGTTAACTCTTCAGTCCACTGAACAAATACAAAACACAGAAACTGAGAATGTCCAGAAGCATTTTAGGACTGAGCTATAAAAGGCAGGCAGCTTCTAAATTTAGGTTTTGTTCCCATCACCAAAAATAAATAAGCTGAATATCCCTATTCCTACTTACAAAGCTCAGATACTTACTTGGGTTTCTTTTATGAAATAAATATGAGTTTCTCAAATAAATCAATGGTGTTGAATCTTTTAAAACATATATACAAATTGCACATAAATCAGTTGATTAAAGTGCCTTATAGGAATAATATTTCAGGGGCCAGTGCCGTGATGCGGTAGGTTAATCCTCCGACTGCGGTGCTGGCATCCCATATGGGTGCCAGTTCTAGTCCCGGCTGCTCCTCTTCTGAGCCAGCTCTCTGGTATGGCCTGGGAAAGCAGTGGAAGATGGCCCAAGTGCTTTGGCCCCTGCAGCCATGTGGGAGACCCAGAACAAACTCCTGGCTCCTGGCTTTGGATTGGCTCAGCTCCAGCTGTTGCAGCTACTTGGGGAGTGAACCAGTGGATGGAAGACCTCTCTGTTTGTCTCTCCCTCTCACTGACTGTAACTCTACTTCTCAAATAAATAAACAATTTTAAAAAATAATATTTCACCCAATCTTGGGATTTAGTTTCCTACTGAACATTTAATTTACCTTTATGGCAAAGATCAGGCCTTGGGATTAATAAAATAGATGAACAGCAATTAAATGTATATTAAAGTCAGAAAGATGTCAGTAAAAAGTAGGATCCCTCAAGTTGCTCATTTTTGACACAGCAGATACAGAAAATTCAATTGTTATGTAGCTAATATGCTTATTAATTAACAAACAGAAAATATTTAAATAAATCCAATGAACAAACTTAACTTGGTATGCAAATTAATGGATAGAAAAATTATTTAACTACTCAAGGAAAACAATTAATTTATAAAAGGAGATACTACAGGAAAGCATGAACGAAATACAATGATCCTGGTCTTTCTAACACCTCGCTTTGTTACATTTTGCTGAGGCCAGCATGAGTAGAGTTTACAATCCTGCCAAGGCCCTATTTTAGCTAAACACATCTACCCTGCCCAAGCTCTGTCACAAGCCAGAGGGAAGAGTGTCTTGAGGTCTGAATGGAAATGGCAGATACTGGGGAGAGAGGAGCTTACGAGAACACTTGAGCAGCAGAGAAAGTCAACAGGGAAGTGACTACTCCACAGTCTCTTCAGACACTGCGAGGATGGAGGCTCGCTCCTTCAGAGCATCAACAGGGGAAGAAGCTTCTAAGATTTCATTTTGTAAAGAGAATGAGTCTCTGAAGACAGAGTCCACCTCAGGACTCCAGGGCTGCTCTACAGCATGAAAGATCAGGTAGGTAGACACTTCGTTCACTTAAGTTATTCATATTGCTTATATAATACTTTGATGTCATCCTGCTTCATAAATTTTATTTTTTCTAGAATAGTTTTTAAAACAGAAAGAACCTAGCTAGCATAGAGATATATGTGTGCTACATAAACTAAAATTCTTAAAATTGCTTCTTTCCATGCTGCTATGCAATGTTAACCTGTTTTGTCATTTCTATTTTTAGTGTACACCCCCATGTTGTCAATGGACAGCTTCAGTCCAAGAATGGAATTATTTTTCCAAGATATACACAACGAGTGGATTTAATGTTCTAAATTCCATGACATAAAATCATAGTTGAGTTTAATTTTTCTTCACTTCTTGCCCCCAATGTGTCGTGTTAAAACTATCACATCCCATTTCATTAGTAACACTTGGGTGAGCCCCTGCTTTCTGATAACTGTTAACTGTGAAGAACTGAGCCAAGCACCATTTGAAACCCCATCTCATGTTTGACTGATGTCTCTCCTCCTCTCCACTATCAAGCAGGGCCTTGGGGGACATGAATGACAAGGGTCTTTGCTGTTTCCTTCCAGTTCTTTCAAGTGCCTTCTGGGTGAGGATGTGTGCTGGTCTGGGCTGGGGTCCCCAGTGTTGTATGATGTCTCCACTCCTCTCTGCTGAATTGGAGTAGACACAGGGGAAGGAGGGGAAAATGTCTCTTCTTTTCTCTTCCCACTTTGGAAGCAGGGAAGCTGACTTTCTCCTCTGGCTCTCCAGCTGTCCCAAGGCCTTGTATGAGTTCTTTCAGGGTCCTTGGCCTTCCCCAGGCACGGTTCCTTGACGTAGGACATGCTCCACCCATTTCCACTGCCTGAGAAGTAAGAGCCTACCATGGCCAATACCACTGACTTGGATCTCTCCGTACAGAATCCTAGATGTCTAGTTTAGAATTTTCACACTATGCAGTGACTTCAGTTATAACAAAGTCATGGCTGCTTGCCCACACGGCGCTGAGACATTTACCAGAACAAGATGCCCTCAAAAAATACAATACAAAGCTGCTGTCTGACACCAGCACCTTCACTGATAGATCTATCTTAACTCAAACAGATTAGATTTGTTAGTACTTTTAAACAGTCTGATATCAGGACTGGTGCTGTCATGCAGCAGGCTAACCTGCCATTTGTGACTCTGGCATCCCAAATCAGAGCACTGGCTGGAGTCCCAGCTGCTGATTCCAACCCTGCTCTCTGCTAATGTGCCTGGGAAGGCAGTGAAAGACGGCCCAAGTTCTTAAGCCCCTGACACCTACATGGGAGACCAGGATGGAGTTCCAGGCTCCTGACTTCAGCCTAGCCCAGCCTTGGTATCCCGCCCCCACTGACTTTCTCTCTTTAATTATAAAAATATTTTGAATTATTTTAGATAGTTCTATTGGATATCCTATTTTCATAGGATGAACTAATTAAGTATATCTAGTTAATAAGTGAAAATTTTACTAGGCATTTTTACACTGCTATAGTGAATTAACATTCATATATTTGACACACATTTAACCATCTCAGAAGTTGGATGAAATCTGAGAAAAGGAGCAGACATTTAGCCTAGCACCAAGGACACTGGTTAGGACTCCAGTTAGGACGACTGCGCCCCACACTGATGACCAAAGTCCCTCTCTGGCTCCTGATGTCACCTTTCAGCTGGTACAGACCCTGGGGAGCAGCAGTGTTGGCTCTAGTAATTGGGGTCTTGACACACATGTGGGAAACTTGGATTAAGTTCTCAGCTCCTAGCTCCATCTTGGCCCAGCCCTGGCCATTAGGAACATCTGGAGAGTAAACCAGCATGTAGGAGCTCTTTTTCTGCCTCTCAAATACATGAATAAAATTTTTAAATTAAAAAAATGAACGTTTCCCAGGTGTATCATTAGTTAGCCTAAAGCTCATAAATTGCACATGAATAAGCATATTTAAAATTGTATAGAGCGCATAAACTATTACTTAAAAAGTGGTTTAGGCCGGCGCCGTGGCTCAACAGGCTAATCCTCTGCCTTGTGGCGCCGGCACACCGGGTTCTAGTCCCGGTCAGGGCACCGGATTCTGTCCCGGTTGCCCCTCTTCCAGGCCAGCCCTCTGCTGTGGCCCGGGAGTGCAGTGGAGGATGGCCCAAGTGCTTGGGCCCTGCACCCCATGGGAGACCAGGAAAAAGCACCTAGCACCTGGCTCCTGCCATCAGACGAGCGCGGTGCGCCGGCCGCAGTGCGCCGTCCACGGCAGCCATTGGAGGGTGAACCAACGGCAAAGGAAGACCTTTCTCTCTGTCTCTCTCTCTCACTGTCCACTCTGCCTGTCAAAAAAAAAAAAAGTGGTTTACATTTATCTTAAAGTTGTTTATAATTATTTTCAGGTAAGTTGGCTCTACTATTAAATTATATGTATTTTACCACATCACGCAATATATATTTGATTAGTAGAAAGATATCCAGCTATATCAGTATGTCAACAAATGGACCGAAAACACCTCCCTGGTTTAGATGCTGAGGAATTAAATGAATCTCGAGTATGCCAATTTATTAATAACTTTTGAAATTGACCTGCTCCCTCTTGATTTATGTCTAAATTTATTAGCGGCTCTTATAATTAAATTAAAATCAGGTCACTACCTCATACTCAACAAGAGAATGAGTAGACGCAAAAAAAAAAAATTTAACCACACTACTGTCATCCTTTATTCAAAATACTTCATGGAGTTTTAAGCATTTCATTAAATTATTTTATATCTCTGCATAAGAGCTTTAAATACATTTTTCTCCTCATAGGAAGAAATATTTCCATTCTGAGACCATAGGTGACAAAGGGCATAATTTTTTTCTTTTTTGGTGAAATTGTGCCAATGTTACTGAGTAGGAAGAATTTATGTTACATGACATTAACTTTTTTAATGGATCATTTTCCATCCAAAGAACTCATAATTAATCTCTAAAAATGCATTATGATGGCCAAACTAAAAAAACACCTGTAGCAAAATTAAAGCTGAGGGCCCACAGTCCCTTCAGTATTCCTTGCTTATCAGCAGGCTCATCGTGCCTTTCCTGGTGAGAGCAAGACACGGAGTCCTACTGCACCCCACTCCAGCCCGTCCCATTAGATCCACCACGTGCTGCCGGGTTTAATACTCAAGTTCTCCCGTCCTTTCTGCCACCCAGAACAACTTACTGACTTCCATTTTAATATTTTTTTTTTTTGCTGGAATTCTCTGTACCAAACTTTCTGACTTAAATCTGATGTTCCCACTTTCACCCCTCCAGCTGATGAATCCATTTCTCTGTTTATTCTGCTTTTGTTCATAGAACTACTAGATTCTGAGGATAGACAGCACACATTTTATCTACATTTTTATCTACATTCTTCCTTCCATCACAATACAAGCATTATTTTGTCTGCTGAGCACTCAAAAGAGACGGCCAAAAATGAGACTGACAAAATATCTAAACTGAATAAGGCCCAAAGTGTGCCTTAATTTATCTTAATTTAAACTGATACTACAGTGTAGTAGTCTTCCTGTAATTGAGGACAAGTACCAAACATAAACATCACTAAACACAATTTAGTATCATAAAGTGGCATCTTGAAAAGAATTAACAAGAAAGAAAATCAGTGGGAAAACCCAATGAAGTCTAAATGAAGTGTCCAGTACTGGCTTTTCAGTTTTCACAAATACACAGGATAATGTAAGATGTTACTATGAGAAGAAACTTGATGAATGATAAAATTCTAATTACTGTCTTCAGGACTGTTCTGTAAATTCAAAGATTATTCCATTAAAATCACTGAGATAAAAATACACACCAGCTTTCTCAGTTACAATACTAGAATTATGGCCCAAGCGAGGTATGTAACTGACAGACAAAGCAAAGAGACAGCAATTTCTGCTCTCTGAGTAGTGAGTGTTAGTAGATTGAGAAAGAAAAAAACACTTTAATCTTACAGTGGCCTACAATAAACTTCGTCCTCCAAGGAAATGGTGTGACGACTGAGGGAATTGTAACTGAGAAACAAGGGAACTTATTATTATTGGCTCAGCTCTTTACATTGGAAAGAGAAAGTTCAAAGTGATTGTTTCCCAGCAATTTTCTTTTAAAAAGAGGAAGAAAGTGAAGAGAAGGGGAGGCATGGCAGAGAGAAAGTCCAAGTTGGGTCAAGAGCAGGTTAGAAACTGCAGCCCAACGCATGGACTGGTTTTCAAGGTACAAGAAAATACTGTGGGATAAAGGATAGGGTCTTCCTAGCAAATGTCCTGGGTTAATATAAGACTGATAATTTTCTTTTTGGGTTTTGCAGAAAATACAGCTTTGCAAATTATTTGCCTTGCAAATTATAGGTTACTCTATATACATGAGAAGCATGCATATTTGTGCACTCAATCTGAGGTAATATTAGTGAAACTACTCACTTGGGAATATATGTTTTCTTTTTATTTTATTTTATTTTATTTTATTTATTTTTTGACAGGCAGAGTGGACAGTGAGAGAGAGAGACAGAGAGAAAGGTCTTCCTTTGCCGTTGGTTCACCCTCCAATGGCTGCTGCAGATGGCACGCTGCGGCCAGCGCACCGCGCTCATCCGATGGCAGGAGCCAGGTGCTAGGTGCTTTTCCTGGTCTCCCATGGGGTACAGGGCCCAAGCACCTGGGCCATCCTCCACTGCACTCCCGGGCCACAGCAGAGGGCTGGCCTGGAAGAGGGGCAACTGGGACAGAATCCGGCGCCCCGACCGGGACTAGAACCTGGTGTGCCGGCGCCGCAAGGCAGAGGATTAGCCTGTTGAACCACAGCGCAGGCCGGAATATATGTTTTCTTTATCATTTTCTAACAAAAATCTTTATTTACTTAGTCATAATTGACTAATTTTATGACAATATTATGCTCAATGAAATTAAAGTAAAAGCCTCAAATACTAAAGCAGTCTTCCTTTCCACATTTATGTTTTAGAAAGTCAAATATAGAATGAACATAGTAGGTATCAAAATGTGGTTTTAAGGTCAAATATATGCTGACATGTAGGGTTATCATCTTGGCTGTGGAACTGATGGTCAGTGCCAATGCCACCCCAAAGTTAACTGTATCATGTACAGCCACATGAAATGTATCAAAAACAGGAACTGGGGTCAACTTTGAAGTGTAAAACATATATAGATTAGCCTATACCAATACACACTAGCTTATATTCAAATATGAAACTAACAGCAGGGAGAGCGGCAAGATGGCGGAATAGGAAGGCAGCACACTGATAGTCCGGGGAGAGACAGTTTAATAAAAGTGGAGATACTGCAGGTTCAAGGAAGAGTAGGGGAAGAAACAGCAGAGGAATCCCTTCTGGAACTGGAGATTCACAGTGGACCTGCGTGGAGAGCGTGGGAGCCCGCAGTTCGGGACACCAGCAGCAG
>JADBBT010003194.1:0-11866 GCA_015711505.1 Sylvilagus bachmani | reverse complement strand
TTCACTTTGTGTTGCTATGTGAGGGCAAACTGTTGAAATCTTTACTTAATATATACTAAACTGATCTTCTGTATATAAAGAGAATTGAAAATGAATCTTGATGTGAATGCAAGGGGAGAGGGAGTGGGAAAGGGGAGGGTTGTGGGTGGGAGGGAACTTATGGGGGGGGAAGCCATTGTAATCTATAAACTGTATTTTGCAAATTTATATTCTTTAAATAAAAGCGTTATAAAAAAAGAAAAAAAAGAAAATGGTACTTGGCAATTGTGAATAAATTAATAATCTAGAGACAAGATCATCCTGATATAACTGATTGGGCACTAACTCCAACGACAACTGTCCTGGTCACTGTCAGAAGACAAGACACAGATACATAAAAGGTCATGCAAAGAGAGAAACAAAGAAAAACTTTGAGCTACCAGTAGGAGGAGGAGGGAAGGAATGAAATCCTCCCTAGAACATTTGGACAGAGTGTGGCCCTATCTACCTCTTGATTTTGAACTTTCAGCCTCTACAACTATGAGAAAATAAAGTTCCATTTGTCAAGCCACATAGTTTGTCATAATTTGTTATGGCAGCCAGAGAAAACTAATGTAAATCTCCTGTTTGTCTGGTCTTGAACAGTCAAGGAACTACTGAGCTTCAGTCTTCTAATATGTAGAAATGATCTCATAGTTTTGTAAATTAAGATATGAGAAAAAAATCACATGAGACATTTAAGAATTGACACATAACAGTTGTTAAGTAAATATTAGTTTCTTAAATTCCCTTTGTGTATTAGGTCTAACAACGTATTTTTTAAAAAGATCTATTTATTTAATTATTTGAAAAGCAGAGTTACAGGGAGACAAGAAGAGAGAAAGAGAGGGAGAGAGATTTTCCATCTTCTGGTTCATTCCCCAAATGCATTAAATAGCTAGGGCCAGGCCAGGCAGGGGCCCAAGTTCTGTGTCATCCTCCACTGCCTTCCCAGGTGTACTAGCCAGGAGCTGGTTCAGATGTAGAGCAGTAGGGAATTGAACCAGTACCCTATAAGATGCTAATTTAACCTGCTGCCCCACAACTTGGCTCCAGCAAAATTTGTTTTGTTTTGACAGGCAGAGTTAGACAGTGAGAGAGAGAGAGAGAGAGAGAAAGGTCTTCCTTCCGTTGGTTCACCCCCCAAATGGCCACTAAGGCCGGCGTGCTGCACCGATCCAAAGCCAGGAGCCAGGTACTTCCTCCTGGTCTCCCATGCAGGTGCAGGGCCCAAGCACTTGGGCCATCCTCCACTGCCTTCCCAGGCCACAACAGAGAGCTGGACTGGAAGAGGAGCAACCGGGACAGAATCTGGTGCCCCAACCAGGACTAGAACCCGGGGTGCTGGCGCTGCAGGCTGAGGATTAGCCTCATGAGCAGTGGCGCCGGCCTAGCAAAGTTTTATAAAGTAGGTTCTTACTCTACCTTTCTATTGTGCCAATCATGGCAGTATCATTGTTAAAATTGTTTCCTTTCTAAACAGACAGTGAGGTTTTTCCATCAAAGATGACAATAGGCCAAACATGAAGTTTTTAGTAAAATGAATTTATTTATCTTTCTTAAGGAAACTATAAGGTTTTGATACTTTTTATTGAAGTATCAAAAATAGTGAAATATATACAGATCATGATTTTAGAACTTGCTGATTCTCACAAACTGGACGCAACCATGTAACCAGTAGCCAGATCAAGAACATGGGGGCCGGCACTGTGGCGTAGCGGTTAAGACTGCCACCTGCAGTGCTAACATCCCATACGGTGCTAGTTTGTGTCCCGGCTACTCCACTTCTGATCCAGCTCTCTGCTGTGGCCTAGGAAAGCAGTAGAAGATGGTCCAAAGCCTTGGGCCCCTGCACCCACGTGGGAGACCAAGAAGCTCCTGACTCTTGGCTTCGGATCAGCTTAACTCTGACAGTTGTGATCATTTGAGTGTGAACCAGTGGATGGAAGACTTTCTCTTTCTCTCTCTGCCACTCTGTAACTTGCTGTTCAAGTAAGTGAATAAATCTTAAAAAAAAAAAAAAAAACAGAATATGGCCAGCATCCCAGATACTTTCCTTATACTTCTTCCCAATTACTACTCCCCTATTTGAAAAATCACGAGGCTGACTTCTAGTCACATAGATTCATTTTTGTCTACCTTTGAAATTTGTACAAATGGAATGATATAATACATATTATTTTATGTGTGTCTTCTTTCATGCCACATAATGTTGATGAGGTTTATTCAAATTATTTCACATTATGGTAGGTTGCTCATTATCATTAGCATATGGCATTGCATTTTGGAATATATCACAGTTGATTTATTCTAATAATGATGGACATTTGGGTTGTTGACAATATTTGGTTATTTCAAATTTTGCTGCTGTAAACATTCTAGTTTAGAGAATGCATATTTATCACACATATACATACAGATTAATCTGGGGGGAAGCTCACATCTTTATACCAGTAAATCTTGCAAAGCATGAACATGGTACTTCCCTCCATTATTAAGTTATGGGTAAAATTTCTCTCAATAATGTCTTGTAGTTTACTCTGCTGAAGTCTGGCACATTTTTTGTTAGAGTTATTCCTAGGTGTTTTATAGTTTGATGCAAATGCATATGGTATTAGGATTCTATGGGATTTTAAGGAGATGGAAAATTTTAGTAGCCTGAGTTTTATTGCCTCTCTAGACAAGCATATGATTTTTTATTAAAATTGTAGGAGGGAGAAAAGTATTTAAATATCCCAAACTGTTAAAATTGACAAAAGGGAAAATAAACAATACCAGAGGCTGCAATTAGCCAATTATGGTGCCAACTACAAATTCCAGTTTTCACTTCCAACAGTATCTAATATGCCATAAGAAATCCTTTCCCAGAAAAGGATCCAAAAGAAACAACTTGAAATTCCATGGTGTGTGTAAAAGAAATGAATTCCTTTTCACTGATCTTTGGCCAAAGAATTTATTACTTTCTTGATTCCAAAAATTAGAAAAAGGAAAGGAGACAAAAATCCAACATTTATATACTCTTGGTATGTGTCAAGCACATCTACATAATTATCTCTTCTAATTCTCATGACAAACCCATATGCTGTTAGCATTTACTCAATTTTACAGTTAAGGAATCTGAAACGCAGAGAGATTGTTGTCCCAAATCATACTCCATCAGTGATGTAAATGCAAACTCAGGCCTGACAGATGCCAAAGGTAATTCTCAAGCCTCCCCACTTCCTAAAGGTAACATTAATCACTATTTTTCCAACTATTACAAGTAATCATTAAGAAGATTTTGAAAATATAAAAAGTATGAATGAATGACTTTTCTAGATATATATTTAGTTCTCACTTACCATCCCTTCCTGATAATTTCCTGATGACTATGTATTCTTCTATAACATTATTCTAATGTTTGTATAATATTTGTCAGTTAAATCTACCATAATTTTAACCAAAAATTGGACACTTAATTATTTTTTCATATAAAAATGACTTTGCAATGGTACATACCTCTGATTACACCTTTATGATAAATTCCTCCATGTATTCTTCTGGCTTAAAGGGTTAGAAACATATGCAAGCTCATGGTCAAATACTGACCCCTCACCCTCCAGATAAGTCAGTGCCTTCACCAGAGGTGGACATCTGCTGTATATTTACCTCTGCTGGTATCCTCACTAGAAAAATATTTGTTAGTTGGACAGACTTTTAAGAATATTATTTTCATTTACACTTCTTTAAATACCAGAGGTTTTGTCTATCTATTTTTTGGTCAGGTGTTTTTCTCCTTTTGGATGTTATGTTTCTCAAAGAATGATCTCTGGATCACCTGGGTGCATATTAAATAGGCAGATTTTTGAGTTCCAACTCAGACTACTTAATCAAATCCCATGGTGGAAGCTTGACAAGGGGAAATCCAATTTTGTTAGAGCTCTGTAAGCAATTTTGCAATTCCTAAGCACTCTAAACATTGCACCTTTCATCCAGCCAGCTTCTGACCATTCCATACTTAGAAATAGCAAACAAGTTTAAAACGCCAAGCACTTAATTCTTGTACAAGTCAACATCAGTGATGATTCTCACCCAAAGCTCTATAATTCCAAATATGCCTTCAGGTACACTATTTTAATAATTGCTGTGAGACCTATTGAGATGTGATGATATAAATCTGGCCATGTCAATAATCTCAAAACACATTGTTAGTGGCATAGTCAAACCAGTGACTGCAGATTCAGCATCTATGCCTCACAAGGTACTAACTAACTGAGAAAAGAGGAAATTTTTTGAAATATTTATTTATTTGTTTGAAGGAGGGAAAGGGAGAGTGAGAGGTATCGTCCATCTACTAGTTCACGTCCCCACATGGCTGAATCCAAGAGTCTGAGCTCCATTCAGATCTCCTACTTGAAAGGCAGGGGCCCAAGCACTTGGGCCATCTTCTGCTGCCTTTCCAGGCACATTAGCAAGGAGCTGGATCAGAAGTGCAGCAGCAGCCAGGACTTGAACTGGCATCCCAATGTGGGATGTTGACATCACAAGTGGCAACTTAGCTCACTGCACAGCAACACCAGCCCCAAGAAGAGATTTTTCATTTGAATAGTTTGGAAAATTCTGCAAGAGCTCTGAACTAAGTCTTCAATTAGAGAACCAAGCAAAATAACGTTACATCAAGGGCTGGATCTTGAGAAGCCAGATGAGAAGGACAATAGGGTGGGGGCCTCAGCCTCTCCTATCTTACATCCCTCCCCTGATTTGGGATCAAACAGAAGCAAAAAGATTGTTTTCCTGAGAATAGTATGTACATGCTTCCAGGCACTTTGTTTCTGCTTCAGATCCCTTACAGGAAGTTTTAGGGACATAAAAACTATAGCGATTTAATTTGGAAACAAGCTTTTTTTTAATTATTTATGCTTTTGCAATTCATACAATACTTAATTCCATCGGCACTTTCAAAACCATACAATAGAAGGAGTACTTAGAAGTACTTAAAAGTTAAAAAAAAAAAAAAAAACCAGTAGGCCAGGCCAGAACGACACAAACAACAGGCCAGAGATAGTAGAGCAGGTAGAAGATGGCATACCACAACATGTGGGAAACTCTTCTCAAGGAAACAGGTAGGAAAGTCCTTGTTAGGAACTGAATTGTGTCACTCCAAAATTCAAAAGAAGTTCTAACCCCCAATGTGGCTATATTTGAAAATAAGGCCTTGTCTTAGGGTTCTTCAGAGAACCAGAACCAAAAGTTTGTATACATAGATACAGAAAGAGACCTGCTATGCAGAATTGGCTGGTTTGATTATGGAGGCTGCTGCAAGATCTGCAATGAGTGGGGAAGCTGGAGACCCTGCAACACTGATGGTTCCAGTCCACGCCTCAAGGCCCAGAGTCACGAAGAGCTGATGTTGTTGTTCAAGCTGCCTATAAGAATAAAGCCAGTGTCCCAGTTCTAAGACAGTTGGGCAGGTTGGGGAGGGTAAGGACTTTTGTTGTATTTCACACTTTACCTGATTGAATAAGGGCCACTCACATTAGGGAGGGCAAGTTAGTGTATTCAATTTAACAAATTAAAAGTAAATTTCATCCCCATACACCACATTGTACATACTCAAAATGATGTTTGACCAGTTACGTGCACCCCATGGCCCAATCACAAAACTGTATAAAGAAGAGTCAATTTTAAAAAGGGTTTAAAGCTGGGTTCCTAATCCAATATGATTAGTAGCTTTACAAAAAGAGGAGATTAGGACACACCAAGAAATACCAGGGATACACACAGATGCAAGGAAGGCCATATGAGGACAGTTGGACTGTGAGAAACTGAGGAGAAAGGTCTCAGGAGAAAACAAACTTGCTGATTCCTGATATTGAACTTCTAGGCTCCCAAACTGTGAGAAAATAAATTTCAATATGTGGTATTTTGTTATGGTAACCTGAGCAGAGACTAATACAATCTCCTCTCTAGGAAGAAAAAGAAATCAGCTTAATCACCACTGAACCTCATTTATTAAGCGCCTTATGACTGTACTATGTTCTGTGCTTTTCATGTACTATACCCAATCTACCCTTACGATGCTACTGGAGGTGAGTGTGCATGTCGTTTACAGCCCTATGTTATGCTGCCAGACTGGTTGGGATTTGTCATTTTATCAGAATAGAATTGAGGGAGAAGCAAAGAATGACTATTGGCAGGAAACTAGCAGTATTTTCCACTATTCCCATTTTCTAGATAAGTATGGGTAAATTATACACTTCAGCTACTATTTAAATCATGAGACCTGGAGAGGGGTTGCTACTGCTAGTAATGCCAGGACAACAGGCGTCAAATAGGGCTCTTCTGAATACAGTTGTTGGATGTCCTTCTGATGAGGTTCAGAAAGGGCAATTAATTTGTCCAAAGTCATAAAGCAAGGACTCAAAACCAGCTCACTCTAATTCCAATACCTATGCTCCTTAACAATTGCACTAAAATGTTACCATTATAAAAATATAGATAGAGGACTATTCACTTCAGGACCACTAAGGTGCTCAGTAAAAATATTGACTTCTTGACTATACTTCAGGGATTTGGATTAACTAGGCCTAGAGCAGAGGTCCAGAGGTCTGCTTTCTCAAAAATTATGCCAGTGCTGGTCTGATACAGGTGAGTGATTGTTGAGGAAACACTGCTTTAAGATAACAAACAGGTATATGCAAACAAACAAAATCCTCACCTTTGTTTCAGCTGGAGTGAGAATGGCTTTACTTTTCTGTGACTCGGTAGTTTCAAAGGGCAACAGAACATCATGCAATCCATAGTCCTCTTGGTGGGCCATGCCACTGTTGCCTGTGGAAGCTAGGGATGGGCAACCAGGATGTCTGGATTATTGGAGAGAGCAAAGGTAGACAGACTTGTGGGAGACTCTGGAATGGTCATGGCAGCCCAGAATCCAGAGGTTCAGCCTCTCTTCACTCTTGTCTGGCAGGCTGTTACATGCTGGGCCAAGCTGAGCTGCAGTGCATTGCAGGAAATTTGCTCTACTTTAATAATCAGAAAACAGTAAAGGTTTGTAGCCTCTAAAAGAAATATAAGAACAAGAGGGAGAAAAGCCTACTTTTTTAATGCCTACCCTATGGCAGTCAGTCATCTAATGCTGGGGATATACTGATGAGAAAATATTCTAGATAATTACCCTCATAGAGCTTGCAATCCAGTAAGGAAGAAAATTCTGATTCAAGAAACCACACTGGTTAATGCATAATTACCCACTGCCAATTTGAAGAAAGCCCACTGAGTCCCAAGCCCTTATAGAAGGCCAAAGCTAGCCCCTCTCTCCCATTAATTCTTTCAATCTCAGTTCATGTGTCATCCCCCTGGTCTAGGTCAAGTTCCTTGATAATTGAGGTACCAAAATATCTGCAAAATGCACATATGAAGGAATGAAGGTTTAAGTACATATTTTCCCAGAGCTTCTCAATTTTATATATATTGTTTGTAGAATGTTGTGCTAGTCTGATTTTCATTACGTTAACTAAAGTACCAAGAGGAGCTACTTGGGAAAGGAAGGTTTATTTCAGCTCACAATTTGGAGGTTACAGTACAGGATTGAGCAGCCCAATGGCCCAGTGCCTAATGGAGGGTGGCTATGTTAAGTGCAGAAGGATGATCACATAGTGAGCCAGGAAGCAGAGAGCAACCAGACAAAAATCAGAATTCAAATAATCAAACCTATTGCAAGAATCAGCCTGTGAGAGAACGCCTCCAATGACCTAAAGACCTCCTGCAGGGCCGACTCTCAGATGTCATAATTAGATTAAGTCTCCACCCTTAATCCATCAACTCTTAACATAAAGACTTCAGAGATTCAACATCTGCATGAGTTTTGGGGAAACAAGTCCTGCTGTATTCATAACAGATGTACAAGAAATTTGATAGCATGTTTATTTTATTAGTGAGAGGAGTTAGAAAAGAAACTATGCATTAAAATTCATAGACTGTAAGATACACCCTCCGAAGGTTGAGAAGCTTGAAAATGCAAAAGGAAATTGGTTTTAGAAATAAGGAAATGCAGTACTTATTAACCTATCACAATAATCTGCCAAACACTGTGTAAGGGGCAGCATGCCTCGATCACCAGTGTGAGTATTGTCAGCACTGACCTATAGGAACCTCTATGCTAGGAAGGTTTCGATTGGTGTAGTGTGAGGGCTCATGTGGCACTTTCTGTTTTCCAAATGCTCTAATTCTACATGTTCTTCTTATAATGTAACCACAATGCTTACCCTACCACGAAGCAGGGTCCCTTCTTGAATCTGGAGGAGTAAGGAAGGGATAACTGCTCCAAATCACGCTACTTCCAAGCTACGCTAATGCGCCCGCTCACTCACCCTCCTCCCACACCTTACTCTGCTCCTCCTTGCTACAGCACAGTCATCATGTTGGGAAGAAACTCAGATCACATGGAGAGTCATATATGGATGGTATTCCAACTGACAGCACCAGGAAAAATCTAGATTGATAGCCATCATCAGTTGTCAGACATGTGAGCAAGTGAGACTTGGGATAATTCTGGCTACAAGGCTTCAACTTGTCCCAGTTGACACCAAGTAGAGCTGGTAAACTATCCTTCAGAACCTTGCCCAATTTGTAGATTTGTGAGCAAAACATTTGTTGTCATTATTTCAAGCCACTATATTTAAGAGCAATTCCTATAGCCATAGTAACTGAAACAGCATGTGAAGGCTTGCTTCTTCATTCCTAACAATAACTGTAGAAAAATGATAACAACTATGTTATATGCCTTGTTTTAGAGTTTCTAAAATGCTCCCTTTGTCACCCTTTCATTTCACCAAGAAATAACTGGGGTCACCTCCACTTTACAGGTGAAAAAATTGAGGCACAGAAAGGCAAAGTGACTTGTCCAAAGTCACACAAATCTCCTTGAGGACAAGATGAGGTCTGAAGGAGGGTTAAACGAGGCACACTCCAAATGCTGGCCACTCCCTCTCTCTAGCTGCCTGTCCTCAGACAGGTTACTAACCTCTTGTGGCTCAGCTCTCATTTATGAAATGCACATTAAATAGTATCATTTTTGTAGAATTTTTAACAAATGCCTTCCTACACATACATCAGTTAGGACAAAGCTGGGCAGTCAACCTCAATAAATGCTGGTTCTTTTGTCTTGCAGCTCCAGCAGCACAGTGCCTTTGAAAGACTTCAGACTTCCTGGATGAATGAAGAAACAAATGAATTGAACTCCCATCTCTCAACTCCCAAATCACTCCTCCTGTTACCCCATGCTGCCTCTCTAGGGCTTGCAGTTAGCAGGACTGATTTCCTTGGCAAATGCTAAATGGAAACTGTGTGCTGCCTTGGCCCAGAATGGAAAAATTGGAATTTTTTTCCTGTGTTTCTATGAATCTCCCATTCATAGAAACACTCAAAAGCTCAGAATTTAAACACACAACCAAATACATACACATACACACTGGTGCCACCACACAGTGATCATAAATCCGGACTGGGATGCCCACTCCTTGAAGACTATCACTCCAGCCTCAGCAGAGCCCTGACCCTCTAAGCCAAGCTCACACCCCTGCTCCAAACACCAACATGAACCATGTCCCTTTTCCCAGCCCAGCAGAGCTGTGCTAGCTGCTCTCACTGAAAACAAGGGACAGAAATCATCTTCTGTCTAGCCATGCTGAGCACAGCAAGCAGGGTAAGACCGAACCCTGTCAAACAAACAATGTCTAAAACCCGAATTAATACTGAGATGGACCCAATTCTCTGACAGGCGTATTAAATGTGATTAAAGCTGCATAGCATTCCCCACATACCCATCTGCTGCGTTGAGAAGCCCACAGCTGTTCTGATTTCCGACGTACGGTTTCTTGTCAGTGGTTTCAAATGCATCTCATCTTGCACGTAACCTGGGCCCTGCCTCCCCCACCCCTTGCCGGCCAAGCTTGGCCGGCTTCTCTGAGCAGTCACTGATATCCACATGCCTCTGGCCATAGGTCTGTAGCGGCATGTGTGAGCTCTGGCTTGTGCAAAAATGTGTGATCACAGGGAAAGCTTAGCGCTTTAGCGGCTGGAATGAATCTCTTGGATCCTAAGCTGTCATGACGCCACCACCTGCGGCTGCTGCAGGCTTTCTCTATGGGGTGAGGAGAAAGACTGGAGACAAACATGTTTGATGCTACAGAGAGCCATCCCTAAGATATCCACCAGCTACTATAGAAAGAGCTAGCATAGAGATATATTTTGAAACTCTGGAAGGCCATTGCAGCCAGTGCTAAAGGGTTCTGCAGAAAGGCAGAGGCAGGATGAGATGGGGCTCTGTTGTGTAAGAGTCTTCAGAGGCCATTGCAACCTTGAGGCCAGGGGACATAGGTAAAGCACATGATAGCTGATTTCAGAACAAGAACTAGGCCAGCCAGCACTGGGTCATACAGCTCCCTATGGAGCTGTACCCTGCACCTGGGTACACAGCCTGGCAAGCATAGCATGGATTGAATCTCTGCCCCAGTTATTCCTTGGACCAGGGATCCTTGTGCACATGAACAATCTGTACAACCATACACATCAGCTCTGAAAAAGGAAGATTTCAAAGGTAGTGCAGGGAGATCACCATCAGAAGCAGGGAGACAAAATGAGTGAAAAATGTCTCCCCTGAAGAAACCAAGAGAGAGCAAGGCCCACATATGCTTGTAGAAAACATAGGGGAGCAGAACAGCAGGGCCAGGAGACACAGGCAGCAGCAGGACATCAAGTGATCCAAAGAGGAGACAGAGCTTCTGTTGGTAGGGAGTCAAGAAAGGCTTACAGAGAGATGATATGTGAGAGGAAGACAGGAAGGGACACAGAGACATTTGGACACAGATAGAAGAGTGTGAACAAAGAGATGCAAGGGGAAGATTAGAGACACAGTTCATGGTCCAATTTGTCTGGAGCTGAAAGTGGATGCCAGGGATGAAGCAGAAGCAATCTGGGGGCACAATGTGATGTATCCTGAGTACAAACCTGTGGACTCTACAGTTGATCTAGTGGCCAAGAAGAGCTGTCAGCCATTTTTGATATGATTCCTTATCAAATTGTGCCTAGGAAAATCATGCCATGGAAGACTGACTGGAGAGGAACAAGGTAAATGCGATGATCTAGGTGGGAAAAGTGGAGGGGATGACAGGGCAAGAGTTGAATGAAGAAAAATTAGAACCGATGGAAAAGACAATATGGAGATCCTTAAGGAAGGGTGACTGGTGGAAAATTGGGCCAAGTCCTTGAATTCTGTTGGACAGAAGTTCTGCTATGCTAAACTGGGCTCCTGGAGGCAAAGGCTAGGGTGCTGTGTTCCTGCCAACCCAACCTCAGCTCAGCTGATGGTGCTGATGCCCCACTGGAGCCAGACACACAGCACATGCACTGCTCGTGGAGAGGAAGCTGACTGCAATGCATCAACCCTCAGATGCACGGTATCTTCCTGGGAAATGATACAATGGGAACAGCAGAAATTAAGTCATCAGACTAGAATGTTATTACAGAATCAATCACTTTGATGGAAGTCTTTAGTCTACTAATAGTCTCTCGTTTGAAGTTCAAGATTTTATCTGTTTAGAAAGAAATGTGGGGAAAATCAAGAGAGAGAAGAAACAGAGAGGGGTGAGGGGAGGGGGAGGAAGGCAATCACATATAAGTTTTATTTAGTCCATGATTCATTTAAGAAGAACTTGATATACAATCTTTTTTTTTATAACGCTTTTAATTAAAGAATATAAATTTCCAAAATACAGTTTATAGATTACAATGACTTCCCCCCCCATAAGTTCCCTCCCACCCACAACCCTCCCCTTTCCGACTCCCTCTCCCCTTGCATTCACATCAA
>JADBBT010003193.1:0-11867 GCA_015711505.1 Sylvilagus bachmani | reverse complement strand
TACAAACACAAATATCATTTTGAACCTGGTTTCTGTAGCATTCTACTCAGAAAACTCAAATGTGTACCTGTTGTTCTCTCCCAATGAAATGAATTAGCTTTTACCAACAGAAAAACAATGTTACAGGCCAGAATTCATTCCACACTCTAAAGTGCGTAGATAATATCCAGTAAACAGTAACAAACACACAGGCTGTTTTAAAAGCTGATATACATTTAGCCACACCAGAACCGGATATTTCTGGTTTGAACCAGACATCTCTGGACAAACTGGTGTGGAATTCGTGTCCAAAGGATCCAGAAAAGCACAGTCAAGCAGGTTTTGGAGAAAAGCAATGTCTTTCTCTTGGGCAAGTGGATTCAATGTCATGTTTACAAACACAAATATCATTTTGAACCTGGTTTCTGTAGCATTCTGCTCAGAAAACAAGAAGGTGTGCCTCTTGTGTCTCCATGTTTAACCAATTAGAGTTAGCCAACAAAAAATCAAAATGTTACATGCTAACGTTCATTCAAAACTCTAAAGTTCATAGAAAATATCCAGAAATCAGTAACAATCACACAGGCTGTTTTAAAAGCTGATATTCATTTAGCCAAAACAGAACCAGATATTTCTGGTTTGATCCAGACCTATCTGGATAAACCGGTGTTGAATTCACCACGTAAGGACCCAGAAAAGCATAGTCAAACTGGTTTTGGAGAAAAGCAAAGTCTTTTTCTTGGGCAAGTGGATTCAATGTCATGTTTCTAAACACAAATATCAATTTGAACCTGGTTTCTGTAGCATTCTACTCAGAAAACGCAAATGTGAGCCTGATGTTCTCTCCATATGAAATGAATTAGCGTTTACCTACAGAAAAACAAAGTGTTACATGCCAGAATTGATTCCAAAGTGTGAAGTCCACAGATAATATCCACAAAACACAAACAAACACAGAGGCTGTAGCAAGAGTTGGACTTGAGTTAGGCACAAGAGAACCGAATGTTTTGGTTTGATCCCAACCTATCTGGACAAACCAGTGTGGAAATCATGTCCAAAGGACCCAGAAATCACAGTCAAACTGCTTTTGGAGAAACGCAAAGTCTTTTTCTTGGGCAATCGGATTGAAAGACATGTTTACAAATAATAATATCATTTTTAACCTGGTTTCTGTAGCATTCTACTCAGAAAACTCAAATGTGTACCTGTTGTTCTCCATATGAAATGAAATAGTGTTTTCCAACAGAAATAGAAAATGTTACATGCCAGAATTCATTCCACACTCTAAAGTGCATAGATAATATCCACAAAACACAAACAAAAACAGAGGCTGTTTTAGAAGCTGATATACATTTAGCCACACCAGAACCGGATATTTCTGGTTTGAACCAGACCTATCTGGACAAACGGGTGTGGAATTCGTGTCCAAAGGATCCAGAAAAGCACAGTCAAACTGGTTTTGGAGAAAAGCAAAGTCTTTCTCTTGGGCAAGTGGATTCAATGTCATGTTTACAAACACAAATATCATTTTGAACCTGGTTTCTGTAGCATTCTACTCAGAAAAAAGAGGTGTACCTTTTGTGTCTCCATGTGGAACCCATTAGAGTTTGCCAACAAAAAATCAAAATGTTACATGCTAAAATTCATTCAAAACTCTAAAGTTCATAGATAATATCCAGAAAACACAAACAAACACACAGGCTGTTTAACAGCTGATACTCATTTAGCCACAACAGAACCAGATATTTCTGGTATGATCCAGACCTATCTGGACAAAACAGTGTGGAATTCATGTCCAAAGGACCAAGAAAAGAGCAGTCAAGCAGGTTTTGGAGAAAAGCCACATCTTTTTCTTGGGCAAGTGAATTCAATGTCAAGTTTACAAACAAAAATCTCATTTTGTACATGCTTTCGGTAGCATTCTACTCAGAAAAATCAAATGTGAACCTCTTGTTCTCTCCATATGAAACGAGTTAGCGTTTACCTACAGAAAAACAAAATGTTACATGCCAGAATTCATTCCACACTCTAAAGTGCATAGATAATATCCAGGAAACACAAACAAATACACAAGCTCTTTTAAAAGCTGATATTCATTTAGCCCTAACAGAACCAGATATTTCTGGTTAGATCGAGACCTATCTGGATAAACTGGGGTGGAATTCGTATGCAAACATCCAAGATAAGTACAGTCAACCTGGTTTTGGAGAAAAGCAAAGTCTTTTTCTTAGGCAAGTGTATTCAATGACATGTTTACAAACACAAATATCATTTTGAAGCTGGTTTCGGTAGCATTCTACTGAGAAAACTGAAAAGTGAACTTGTTGTTCTCGCCATATGAAATGAATTAGCATTTACCTGCAGAAAGACAAAATGTCATTTGCCAGAATTCATTCCAAAGAACAAAGTACACTGATAATATCCACAAAACACAAACACACACAGAGGCTGTAGCAAGAGTTGGGATTGTTTAGGCAAAACAGAACCGGATATTTTTGATTAGATCCAGACCTTTCTGGACAAACTGGTTTGGAATTCATGTCCAAAGGATCCAGAAAAGCACAGTCAACCTGGTTTTGGAGAAAAGCAAAATCTTTTTCTTGGGCAACTGGATTCAATGTCATGTTTACAAACACTAATATCATTTTTAACCCAGTTTCTGTAGCATTCTACTCAGAAAACAGGAAGGTGTACCTGTTGTGTCTCCATGTGAAACCAATTAGAGTTAGCCAACAAAAAATCACAATGTTGCATGCTAAAATTCATTCAAAACTCTAAAGTTCATAGAAAATATCCAGGAAAGAGTAACAAACACACAGACTGTATTAAAAGCTGATATTCATTTAGGCACAATAGAACAGGATATTTCTGCTTTGATCCAGACCTATCTGGATAAAGTGCAATGGAATTCATGTCTAAAGGACCCAGAATAGCACACTCAAGCAAGTTTTGGAGAAAAGAAAAGTCTTCTTTTTGGGCAAGTAGATTTAATGTCTAGTTTACAAACACTAATATCATTTTGAAGCTGGGTTCGGTAGCGTTCTACTCAGAAAACTCAAATGTGAACCTGTTGTTCTCTCCATATGAAATGAATTAGCGGTTACCTACAGAAAAACAAAATTTTAGATGCCAGAATTCATTCCAAAGAACAAAGCACACGGATAATATCCACAAAACACAAACAAACACAGAGGTTGTAGAAAGAATTGGAATTGAGTTAGGCACAAGAGAACCGGATATTTTTGATTAGATACAGACCTATCAGGAAAAACAGGTGTGGAATTCGTGTGCAAAGAATCCAAAAAGCACAGTCAAACTGGTTTTGGAGAAAGCAAAATCATTTTCTTGGGCACTTGTATTCAATGACATGTTTACAAACACAAATATCATTTTTAACCTGTTTTCTGTAGCATTCTACTCAGAAAACAAGAAGGTGTGCCTCTTGTGTCTCCATGTGAAACCAATTAGAGTTAGCCAACAAAAAATCACAATGTTACATGCTAAAATTCATTCAAAACTATAAAATTCATAGATAATAGCCAGAAAACAGTAACAAACACACAGGCAGTTTTAAAAGCAGATATTCATTTAGCCACAACTGAACTGGATATTTCTGGTTTGATCCAGAACTATCTGGACAAACCGGTGTGGAATTCATGTCCAAAGGACCCAGAAAAGAGCAGTCAAGCAGGTTTTGGAGAAAAGCAAAGTTTTTTTCTTGGGCAAGTGGATTCAATGACATGTTTACAAACACAAATGTCATTTTGAACCTGGTTTCTGTAGCATTCTACTCAGAAAACGCAAATGTGAACCTGTTGTTCTCTCCATATGAAAGGAATTAGCGTTTACCTACGAAAAACAAAATGTTACATTCCAGAATTCATTCCACACTCTAAAGTGCATAGATAATATCCAGAAAACACAAACAAACACAGAGGCTGTAGCAAGAGTTGGGATTGAGTTAGGCACAAAAGAACCAGATATTTCTGGTAAGATCCAGACCTATCTGGATAAACTGGTGTGGAATTCATGTGCAAAGGATCCAGAAAAGCACAGTCAACCTGGTTTTGGAGAAAAGCAAAGTAATTTTCATGGGCAAGTGGATTCAATGTCGTGTGTACAAACGCAAATATCATTTTTAACCTGGTTTCTGTAGCATTCTACTCAGAAAATAAGAAGGTGTACCTGTTGTGTCTCCATTGGAACCAATTAGAGTTAGCCGACAAAAAATCAAAATGTTACATGCTAAAATTCATTGAAAACTCTAAACTTCATAGATAACATCCAAAAAATATAACAAACACACAGGCTGTTGTAAAAGCTGATATTCATTTAGCCACAACAGAACCGGATATTTCTGGTATGATACAGACCTATCTGGACAAACCGGTGTGGAATTCATGTCCATCGACCCATAAAATCACAGGCAAGCAGGTTTTGGAGAAAAGAAGGTCTTTTTCTTGGCAAGTGGATTCAATGTCAAGTTTGAAACACAAATGTCATTTTGAACCTGGTTTCGGTAGCATTCTACTCAGAAAACTCAAATGTGAACCTGTTGTTCTCCCCATATGAAATGAATTAGCGTTTACCTACAGAAAAACAAAATGTTACATGCCAGAATTCATTCCAAAGAACAAAGTCCACAGATACTATCCAGAAAACACAAACACACACAGAGGCTGTAGCAAGAGTTGGGATTGAGTTAGGCACAACACAACCGCATATTTCTGGTTTGATCCTGACCTATCTGGATAAACTGGTGTGGAATTCATGTGCAAAGGACCCAGAAAAGTACAGTCAACCTGGTTTTGGAGAAAAACAATGTCTTTTTTTCTGTGTGAAGTGGATTCAATGATATGTTTAGAAGCACAAATATCATTATTAACCTGGTTTCTGTAGTATTCTTCTCAGAAACCTCGCATCTGTACCTGTTGTTCTCTCCATATGAAGCAAATTAGTGTTTTCCAACAGAAAAACAAATGTTAAATGCCAGAATTCATTCCGCAGTCTAAAGTGCATAGATAATATCCAGAAAACAGTAACAAACACACAGGCTGTTTTAAAAGCTTATATTCATTTAGCCACAATAGAACCGGATATTGCTGATTTGATCCGGACCTATCTGGACAAACTGGTTTGGCATTCGTGTCCATAGGACCCAGAAAAGCACAGCCTAGCAGGTTTTGGAGAAAAGCCACATCTTTTTCTTGGGCAAGTGAATTCAATGTCAAGTTTACAAACACAAATATCATTTTGAACCTAGTTTCAGTAGCATTGTACTCAGAAAACAAGAAGGTTTACCTGTTGTTTCTATATGTGGAACCAATTAGTATTTGACTATCCAAAAATCAAAATCATACATGGTAAAATTCATTCAAAACTCTAAAGTTCATTGATAATATCCAGAAAACAGTAACAAACACACAGTCTCTTTTAAAAGCTGATATTCATTTAGCCACAACAGAACTGGATATTTCTGGTTAGATCAGACCTATCTAGATAAACTGGTGTGGAATTCATGGTTAAAGGAAACAGAAAAGTACAGTCAACCTGGTTTTGGATAAAGCAAAGTCTTTTTCTTGGGCAAGTGGAGTCAATATGTAGTTTACAAACACAAATATCATTTTTAACATGGATTCTGTAGCATTCTACTCAGAAAACTCAAAAGTGAACCTGTTTTTCTCTCCATATGAAATGAATTAACGTTTTCCAACAGAAAAACAAAATGTTACATGCCAATATTCATTGCAAAGAGTAAAGTCCACAGATAATATCCCGAAAACACAAACAAACAAAGGCTGTTTTCAAAGTTGATATACATTGAGCCACACCAGAACCGGATATTGCTTGTTTGATCCAGACCTCTCTGGACAAACTGGTGTGGAATTCATGTCAAAGGATCCAGAAAAGCATAGTGAAACAGGTTTTGGAGAAAAGCAAAGTCTTTTTCTTGGGCAAGTGGATTTAATATCATGTTTACAAACACTAATATTTTTAACCTGGTTGCTGTAGCATTTTACTCAGAAAACAAGAAGGTGTACCTGTCGTGTCTCCATGTGGAACCAATTAGAGTTAGCCAACAAAAATCAAAATGTTACAAGCTAAAATTAATTCAAAACTCTAAAGTTCATAGATAATATCCAGAAAAGAGTAGCAAACACACAGGTGGTTTTAAAATGTGATATTCATTTAGCCATAACAGACCCAGGTATTTCTGGTTTGATCCAGACCTAACTAGACAAACCAGAGGGGAATTCATGTCCAAAGGATCCAGAAAAGCACAGTCAAGCAGGTTTGGGAGAAAAGCAAAGTCTTTCTCTTGGGCAAGTGGAGTCAATGTCAAGTTTACAAAAACAAATGTCATTTTGAACCTGGTTTCTGTAGCATTCTACTCAGAAAACTCAAATGTGAACCTGTTGTTCTCTCCATATGAAATGAATTAGCATTTTCCAACAGAAAAACAAAATTTTAGATGCCAGAATTCATTCCAAAGAATAAAGTCCACAGATAATATCCACAAAACACAAACAAACACAGAGGCTTTAGCAAGAGTTGGGATTGAGTTAGGCACAACAGAACCGGATATTTCTGGTTAGATCCAGACCAATCTGGATAAACTGGTGTGGAATTCATGTGCAAAGGACCCAGAAATGTACAGTCAACCTGGTTTTGGAGAAAAGCAAAGTCATTTTCTTGGGCATGTGGTTTCAATGTCATGTTTACAAACACAAGTACATTTTGAACATGGTTTCTGTAGCATTCTACTCAGAAAACAAGAAGGTGTACCTGTTGTTTCTCCATGTGGAACCAATTAGAGCTTGCCAACAAAAAACCAAAATGTTACATGCTAAAATTCATTCAAAACTCTAAAGGTCATTGATAATATCCATTAAACATTAACGAACACAACGGCTATTTTAAAAGCTGATATTCATTTAGCCACAATAGAACCGGATATTGCTGGTTTGATCCAGACCTATCTGGACAAACCGGAGTCGAATTCATGTCTAAATGGCCCAGAAAAGTACAGTCAATCTGGTTTTGGAGAAAAGCAAAGTCTTTTTCTTGGGCATGTGGATTCAATGTCATGTTTACAAACACAAGTATCAATTTGAATATGGTCTCTGTAGCATTCTACTCAGAAAACAAGAAGGTGTACCTGTTGTCTCTCCATGTGGAACCAATTAGTATTTACCAACCAAAAATGAATATCTTACATGCTAAAATTCATTCAAAACTCTAAAGTTCATAGAGAATATCCAGAAAACAGTAACAAACACACAGGCTGTTTGCAAAGCTGATATTCAGTTAGCCACAACAGAACCGGATATTTCTGGTTTGATCCAGACCTAACTGGACAAACCGGTGGGGAATTCATGTCCATAGGACCCACAAAGCACAGTCAAGCAGGTTTTGGGGAAAAGCAAAGTCTTTTTCTTGGGTTAGTGGATTCAATGTCATGTTAACAAACACAAATATCATTTTGAACCTGGTTTCTGTAGCATTCTACTCAGAAAATAAGAAGGTATACCCTTTGTTCTCTCCATATGAAACGAATTAGGGTTTTCCAGCAGAAAAACAAAATGTTACATGCCAGAATTCATTCCATAGAGTAAAGTCTAATGATGCTATTAAGAAAACACAAACACAGGGGCTGTAGCACGAGTTGGGATTGAGATAAGCACAACAGAACCGGATATTTCTGGTTAGATCCAGACCAATCTGGATAAACTGGTGTGGAATTCATGTGCAAAGGACCCAGAAAAGTACAGTCAACCTGGTTTTGGAGAAAAGCAAAGTCTTTTTCTTGGGCATGTGGTTTCAATGTCATGTTTACAAACACAAGTGTCATTTTGAACATGGTTTCTGTAGAATTCTACTCAGAATTCTCGAATGTGTACCTGTTGTGACTCCATGTGGAACCAATTAGAGCTTGCCTACAAAAAACCAAAATGTTACATGCTAAAATTCATTCAAAACTCTAAAGGTCATAGATAATATCCAGAAAACAGTAACAAACACACAGGCTGTTTTAAAAGCTGATATTCATTTAGCCACAAGTGAACCGGATATCGCTGGTTTGATCCAGGCCTATCTGGAGAAAACCGTTTTGAATTCATGTCCAAAGGACCCAGAGAAGCACAGTCAAGCAGGTTTGGGAGAAAAACAACGTCTTTTTCTTGGACAAGTGGTTTCAATGTCTAGTTTACAAACACAAATATCATTTTGAACATGGTTTATGTAGCATTCTTCTCAGAAATCTCAAAAGTGAACCTGTTGTTCTCTCCTTATGAAATGAATTAGCGTTTCGCTACAGAAAAACAAAATGTTACATGCCAGAATTCATTCCAAAGAGTAAGTCCCCAGATAATAACCAGAAATAGAAACAAACACAGGGGCTGTAGCAAGAGTTGGGATTGAGTTAGGCACAAGAGAACCGGATATTTCTGGTTAGATCCATACCTATCTGGATAAAATTGTGTGGAAATCAAGTGCAAAGGACCGAGAGAAGTACAGACAACCTGGTTTTGGGGAAAAGCAAAGTCTTTTTCTTGGGCAAGTGGAGTCAATGTCATGTTTACAAACATAAATATCATTTTTAACCTGGATTCTGTAGCATTCAACTCAGAAAACAAAGAGATGTACCTGTTTTGTCTGCATGTGGAACCAATTAGAGTTAGCCAACACAAAACCAAAATGTTCCATCTAAAATTCATTCAAAACTCTAAAGTTCATAGATAATAGCCAGAAAACAGTAACAAACACACAGTCTCTTTTAAAAGCTGATATTCATTTAGACATGTCAGAACCGGAGATTTCTGGTTTGCTCCAAAGCAATCTGGACAAACCGGTGTAGAATTCAAGTACAAAGGACCCAGAAAAGCACAGTCAAGCAGGTTTTGGAGAAAAGCAAAGTCTTTTTCTTGGGCAAGTGGTTTCAGTGACATGTTTACAAACACAAATCTCATTTTGAACCTGGTTTCGGTAGCATTCTACTCAGAAAACTCAAATGTGAACCTGTTGTTCTCTCCATATGAAACGAATTAGCGCTTACCTAGAGAAAAACAAAATGTTACATGCCAGAATTCATTCCGCAGTCTAAAGTACATAGATAATATCCAGAAAACACAAACAAACACAGAGGCTGTTTTCAAAGCTGATATACATTTAGCCACACCAGAACCGGATATTGCTTGTTTGATCCAGACCTATCTGGACAAACTGGTGTGGAATTCATGTCCAAAGGATCCAGAAAAGCACAGTCAACCTGGTGTTGGAGAAAAGCAAAGTCTTTTTCTTGGGCAAGTGGTTTCAATGTCTAGTTTAGAAACACAAATATCATTTTGAACCTCGTTTCTGTAGCATTCTACTCAGAAACTCAAATGTGTACCTTTTGTGTCTCCATGTGTAACCCTTAGAGCTTGCCAAGAAAAAACCAAAATCTTACATGCTAAAATTCATTCAAAACTCTAAAGTTCATAGATAATATCCAGAAAACACAAACAAACACACAGGCTTTTTTCAATGCTGATATTCATTTAGCCACAACAGAACTGGATATTTCTGGTTTGAACCAGACCTGTCTGGACAAACTGGTGTGGAATTCATGTCCAAAGGATACAGAAAAGTTTTGGAGAAAAGCAAAGTCTTTTTCTTGGGCTAGTGGATTCAATGTCATGATTACAGACAGTAATATCATTTTGAACCTGGTTTTGGTAGCATTCTATAGATAATTAATCATTCTTTAAAAAACATCATGTAGGATCTCTGTCCTTAATGTTCTATACATTGTGAATTGATACTATAACTAGTACTGAAAAGTATTTTCAATTTGTGTCTCTATTTTAGGGCAAACTGTTGAAATCTTTACGTAATATGTACTAAACTGATCTTCTGTGTATAAAGAGATGAAAAATAATCTTGATATGAATGGAAGGGAAGATGGAGCGGGAAAGGGGAGGGCAGCGGGAGGGAGGGAAGTTGTGTGGGGGGGAGCCATTGTAATCCATAAGCTGTACTTTGGAAATTTATATTCTTTAAATAAAAGCTTTATATATATATATTTATATTTATATTTATATATAAAAGAAAACTCAAATGTGAACCTGTTGTTCTCTCTATATGAAATGTATTAGCGTTTAGCTACAGAACAACAAAATATTACATGCCAGAATTCATTCCAAAGAGTAAAGTCCACACATAATATCCACAAAGCACAAACAAACACAGAGGCTGTGGCAAGATTTGGGATTGAGATAGGCACAACAGAACCTATATTTCTGGTTTGATCCAGACCTATATGGATAAACTGGTGTGGAATTTTACATGCCAGAATTCATTCCACACTCTAAAGTGCCTAGATAATTTCCAGAAACCACAAACAAACACAGAGGCTTTTTTCAAAGCTGATATACATTTAGCCACAAAAGAACCGGATATTTCTGGTTTGAACCAGAACTATCTGGACAAACTGGTGTGGAATTCTTGTACAACGGATCCAGAAAAGCACAGTCAAACTGGTTTTGGAGAAAAGCAAAGTCTATTTCTTGGGCACGTGGATTCAATGTCATGTTTACAAACACAAATGTCATTTTGAACCTGGTTTCTGTAGCATTCTACTAAGAAAAAAAGAATGTTTACCTGTTATGTCTCCATGTTGAACCAATTAGAGTTAGCCAACAAAAAATCAAAACGTTATAAGCTAAAATTCATTCAAAACTCTGAAGTTCATAGACAATATCCAGAAAACTGTAACAAACTCACAGGCTGTTTTAAAATTTGATATTCATTTAGCCACAACTGAACTGGATATTTCAGGCCTTATCCAGACCTATCTAGACAAAACGGTTTGGAATTCATGTCCAAAGACACAATAATGCACATTGAAGCAGGTTTTGGAGAAAAGCATATTCTTTTTCTTGGGCCAGTGGATTCAATGTCAAGTTTTGAAACACAAATGTCATTTTGAAACTGGTTTCGGTAGCATTCTGCTCAGAAAACAAGAAGGTGTACCTGTTGTTCTCTCCATATGAAACGAATTAGCGTTTTCCAACAGAAAAGCAAAATGTTACATGCCAGAATTCATTCCACACTCTAAAGTGCATAGATAATTTCGAGAAAACACAAACAAATACAGAGGCTGTTTTCAAAGCTGATATACATTCAGCCACACCAGAACTGGATATTTCTGGTTTGAACCAGACCTCCCCGGACAAACTGCTGTGGAATTCATGTCCAAAGCATCCAGAAAAGCATAGTCAAACCAGTTTTGGAGAAAAGCAAAGTTTTTTTCTTGGGCAAGTGGATTCACTGACATGTTTACAAACACAAATATCATTTTGAACCTGGTTTCTGTAGCATTCTACTCAGAAAACTCGAATGTGTACCTGTTGTTCTCTCCATATGAAACGAATTAGCGTTTTCCTACAGAAAAACAAAATGTTACAGGACAGAATACATTCCACACTCTAAAGTGCATAGACAATATCCAGAAAACACAAACAAACACAGAGGCTGTTTTCAAAGCTGATATACATTTAGCCACACCAGAACTGGATATTTATGGTCAGATCTAGACCTCTCAGGATAAACTGGTGTGGAATTCATGTCCAAGGGATCCAGCAGAGCACAATCAAACTGGTTTTGGAGAAAAGCAAAGTCTTTTTCTTGGGCAAGTGGATTCAATGTGTAGTTTAACAACACAAATATCATTTTCAACCTGGTTTCTGCAGCATTCTAATCACAAACCTCAAATATGTACCTGTTGTTCTCTCCATATAAAATGAATTAGCATTTTCCAACAGAAAAACAAAATGTTACATGCCAGAATTCATTCCACACTCTAAAGTGCATAGATAATATCCAGAGAACACAAACAAACACACAGG
>JADBBT010003192.1:0-11868 GCA_015711505.1 Sylvilagus bachmani | reverse complement strand
TGATTAAAACAAGCTTCTAGCAACTTAATGTCTTTCCGGTTACAGAAGATTTGCTAATGGGAGTGAGAAATACTTTTCAGAGAAATTATAATCAACAAATACAATTACAGTAATAAGATAGGCCTTTTGTAACTACTTATGCAAACAACACCATTTCACATTCAGATTTGCAGAAAGTGTTCATCAAGAATGATAGGTCAATAGATGTTTACTGTTGTAATTATAATATGTTTCTGTTTAGCAAAATACATTGTTAAACTGATGTGTATTTACGAATTGTCATTATTTAGGGATTTCCAGGAAATAATTTATTAGGGAGGAGCCAGAGCATGGCATTTAGAAGCTACTCTGTGATCTTAGTTAATTGCTTCCTCAGAAATTTCAAAATATGACTGTTATCCACAATCTGGTAAGGAGTTGTAAACCAGGCTGCTTAAATTTATTTTCCATAATTGTTCAAAATATATTAATAAGTTCATAAAAAGAGTCTCAGCTTCTATTCTCTTCTAGAAAGATTTTATTCAGAAATGATTATTTAAATTGTTTATTTATATATTTGAAAGCAAAAGAAGAGAGACAGAGACAGAGGCACAGACACAGATAGACAGAGATTTGGTTCTCTTTCCAAATGCATGCAACAGCCAGGGCTGAAGCAAACAGAAACCAGCAGGCTGGAACTCGATCCCGGTCTCCCATGAGGGTAGTAGGGACCATTACTTGAACCATCACCTGCTGCCTCCCCAGGTGCACATCAGCAGGGAGCTGGAATGGAAAGTGGAACTGGGACTCAAACCCAGGGACTCCAATACGGGATATGGGCATCCCAAGTGGTGACCAATTGCTGCACTGAACACTTGTCCCAGAAGTGATTTTGAGTATCTACTTGAAGGCCAAATAACTACTTCTAGTTGCCTTTACATGTGTTGTATGTTTCCAGAAAATAATTTTAAAAGTGAATGTTAAGCAAATATACAGTGTTCAATTTTTAAAAGATTATATTAGTATTAAAGAAGAAAGATTAGAAAACTCAATAATGCCTTGCTCAAGGCTTCTCTGAGTAGATTGTCTTAGTTTATTCTCTTTCTTTCATCTCTCAGTATTCTTTTTTTTTTTTTTTTTTTTTTGACAGGCAGAGTAGACAGTGAGAGACAAAAGAGAGACAAAGAGAAAGGTCTTCCTTTTCCGTTGGTTCACCCTCCAATGGCCGCTGCGGCCAGTGCACCGCGCTGATCCGAAGTCAGGAGCCAGGTACTTCTCCTGGTCTCCCATGCTGGTGCAGGGCCCAAGGACTTGGACCGTCCTCCACTGCCTTCCCAGGCCACAGCAGAGAGCTGGACTGGAAGAGGAGCAACCGGGACAGAATCCTGCCCCGACCAGGACTAGAACCCGGTGTGCTGGCACCGCAGCCTGAGGATTAGCCTATTGAGTTGCAGCACCAGCAATCACTCAGTATTCTTGATGTAGTAAGAGTTGTGACTGGATGTTCTTTCAGCCTGCCAGGACTAATGACAGCACATGTGGGGCTCACAGCTTCAGGGAGGTCCAAAGAAATTATTAGACCACATCCTTATGTTGAAGCAGGTTGGTGATGAGCCTGTGAGCTTGGCTGCAGCTTGTGGGCAAATCTTGGGATGTTTTCCCTAGAACCCAAGCACGAGGGCATCTCAGGGCTACTGAGCTACTCAGCAGTGGGAGCCAACGTGGGGGACACATGGATTTGGGCTTGTCATCAAGCAAGGTAAGAGATGCTCTTTCCCTTTAACAGGTGTCTGTCTCCTAGAGCCTCATCTGATAATTAAGAACCAGAGTAGACATGGCCAGAGCTGGTGAGGCAGAATGCTGGCTTCTCCAAGGCTTTAACCCCTTTACATGGGAGGGCCCACTCCTTCCTACCTTGTATTTGCTCTTCTCACTCACTGGCTGACATGGAGAGATGGAGCTCAACAAACAGCTCAGACTCCATTTACAGGTTGCACCACTATTATTCTATTCTATTCTATTCTATTCTATTCTATTCTATTCTATTCGAAAGACAGAGTTACAGAGAGAGGTAGAAGCAGAGAGGTCTTCCATCCACTGGTTCACTCCTCAGATGGCCACAACAGCTGGAGCTATGCCAATCTGAAGCCAGGAACCAGAAGCTTCTTCCAGGTCTCCTACGAGGGTGCAGGAGCCCAAGGACTTGGACCATCTTGTACTGCTCTCCCAGGCCACAGCAGAGAGTTGGATTGGAAGAGGAGCAGCCAAGACTACATCCGGCGCCCTAAGGGATGCCGGTGCTTCAGGCCAGGGCTTAAACCCATTGCACCACAGTGCCAGCCCCTGCACCACTCTTAACTCTGCCTGGTCTTCAATGGCTTGATCAGAGCTTAAAAATTCATTAACAATGAGGACTTCTTCAATCTTCTGCCTGGTGCCAGCATTGTGGTACATCAGGTTAGTGATGCCGATGCCAGTATCTCATATCAGAGCACCAGTTCCAGTCTCAGCTGCTCTGCTTCCTATTCAGCTCCCTGCTAATGCTCCTGGAAACACATCAGGAAATGGCCCAAGTACTACTTACTTGGGAAAGCAGTGCTTGAGCATGGAGTGCTTGGCTTCTGGCTTTGACCTGACCCCAATCCTGGTTGTTGCAGCCATTTGGGGAGTGAACCAGTGGATGGGAGAGCGCTCTCTGTGTGTGTGTGTGTGTGTGTGTGTGTGTGTGTGTGTCTTTCAAATAAATAATTTTACAAAGCCAACCTGGGAAACAGTCATGGGAGACTTCAGCAGGGTGACCACATGCCTCTCCACACAAGTACAATCAGCTGTTAAAGTCTCTGGTTCCTGATTCTAGTGCAAACACATCCACATCTACTTTGTTGCCTTAAAATACAAGTTTCTAGAAGAAACAACAAAAACTAATTTTACTAGACCTTGACAAAACTGCATCTAGAGTGTGTCCATTCCAAATGATATATAAAAGGTTTAGGAGGGGTTGGCACTGTGGCATACTAGGTTAAACTTCCCCCCTGTGAAAACAGCACACCATATGGGCACTGGTTCATATCCTGGCTGCTCCTCTTCCAATCCAGCTTTCTATTTATGGCCTGGGAAAGCAGTAGAAGATGACCCAAATGCTTGGGCCCCTGCACCCACATGGGAGACTTGGAAGAAGCTCCTGGCTACTGGCTTCAGATCAGCCCAGCTTTGGCCATTGCAGCCATTTAGGGATTGAACCAGTGGATGGAAGACCTTTCTATTTCTCCCTCTCTCTGTCTATAACTCTCTCAAATAAATAAATAAATCTTTAAAAAAGGTATAGGAATTAACTGCCTATTTCACGGTAGGCTAAAATGAACTTAAATATGCAATGACAACAAAGGAGAGTGCATTTATTTCTTTTTTATAAGAAACAGATCTATTTTTAACAAAATCCTCTGTCGGCTGCTCAGGGAATTTGCAAAGAAGGCGTTTCATCTTTACTACAACAAAAACACATCTGTGGGAGAGGGTGCTGTGGCACAGCAGGTTAGGACATCCATATCCCGTACTGGAGTGCCAACTTGCATCCCAGATACTCTGCTTCCAACCTAGCCCCCTGCTAATCTGCACCTTGTGGGTGCAGAAGATGGCTCAAATGCTGGGGTCCCTGACACCCATGTGGAAGACTGAATTGAGTTGTGGACTCCTGGCTTTGGCCTGAATAAGCCATGGATGTTATCTATTTGGGGAGTGAACCAGCAGATGGAATATTATCTACCTAACTATCTATCTATCTATCTATCATCTCTCTGCATCTGCCTGTGTGCATATGTCTTTGCCTTTTAAGTAGATAAAAATAAAAAAATATATAAAAACAGGTTTATGACAAAACTAAGTATATTTTTTCAGAATCTGCTAAGACCAGTGGGAAGATACACATCATTTTAACTCCATGCAATTCTGCCTACATTCTTAGCTTTTTACTAATGCCATTTATGGAGTCATTTAAGCACCAGCCTAATGATGTAAAAATGAAGGCAGCAGTGGCCACAACAGTTTCCAGAGTCTTGGGAAGAAACATTTTCCCAGGCTTGGGAAGATTTCATAGCCTGACTTCTAGGGTGGGATGAGTGGTAGCAGCATGTCTGAGGTTAAGAAATATGAGCTCACAGACATACACTTTGGGTTTGCTGCCTGTGAAAATAATGTGAGGACCCAGGCAGAATAGCTTCACCTTGCAACAAGCTGAGGCTGCCAGGTGCATCCGGGAGACTGCTGTTCTTCTTCTAGCTGACACTGTCCCTCATGCCCTGTTAGTATTTTAGCCACTCTGGTCCCTGTGGCCCTCTGAGATGCTGTTCCATCAGTTTCACTCTGTATGTTTTGCATACAAACATTTCTACAACCAAGTCTACTAGGCAAATGGTTTAACAGATTCTAAACCAAATCTATTGGTGGTGTGCAAAAGATTCTGTAGATATTGGGAGTAGAATTAAATTGGGCTTGGGGGGGGGCAATAAATTTTCTTGTATCTTTCCTATTCTCCTGCTCATTTTCTCTTTAGATGTGCTTTTTGAAGATTAGAAGCACAAGATTGCAACACTGATGTACATCTGCACAGCTGCAATTCAGCACACAGTGAAGATCAACTCCTTCCCCTTGGTAGGAAACTTGTGTTTCAGCAGTGCAAAGACTTGTAGCGCAGTGGACAGGGCTCCCTCAGCCTCTGCTCTCTACTTTGGTATTCAAATTCTACCTTCTTCTGCACAGCATCACTGCAGGAAAGATGAGGCAGTTTGCTAAAAATACACATTAGCATCTAATCACACTGGCAGGCATATATGCGTGCTGACCTACTTCTTCACCTTCCAGCCTCCCAGGACTGCTCAGATGGGAGTCCTTCATTTCCAGAGTTAGGTAGGTGTGCCCAGGAGTAACAGTGCCTGCTCAGGAGTGTCAATTTTACTCAGTTCTGGGCAAATCTCCTTTTATGTTAAAACCAAACACAAACAAATATATCAATTATAAATAAAATGTGAATGCATTTTAAAGGGAACAGAGATTTCAGAAGTGGGTGTTTACCATAGGTGCTAAGATGCCCAGATCCTACATCTAAGTGCCTAGGTTTGATTCCTGGCTCTGTCTCCTGATTCTAGCTTCCTGCTAATGCAGACCCTGGGAGGCAACGGTGATGGCTCCAGTAATTGAGTTCTTGCCATGCACAGGGGAGACCTGGATTGCATTTATGGCTCCTGGCTCTGGTTAACAGCTCAGCCCTACTGCAGTCTCAGTCAATACATTTTGAGAGTGAATCAATGGACAGCATCTCTTTTCCTTTCCTTCTCCCTCTCCCGCTCCCACTCTCACTCCTGCTCCCTCTCAGCCTCTCAAATAACCCAGAAACACTACTAAAATGGACATTTCAAAGAACTCTCTGAGCTATGTCCTCAAGCAAAACCTGGTCCAGCTTTTGCTTCCTTCAAGCAAAAACTAGAGGTGCTCCTGATATTGCTCACGAGATTTGCAATAGGACTGTGGCCACTTGCCCTCAATGTGGATGTGATAGTACCATTTCCATGCAAACAATCTCAGGGTTTTTTCCCTTAAAGATGCTGTCATAGAGTGGGGATGTGGTGCAGTAGGTTAAACTGCCACTTAGGATGCGCACATCCCACATGGGAGTGCCTAGGGCCAAGTTTTGCCTCAACTTCCAATCCTACTTCAGAGTAATGTGCCTGGGAGGCAGCAGGTGTTGACCCAAGTGCTTGTGCTCTTGCCATCCCCATGAGAGACCTGATGGAATTCCAGGCTCCTGGTCTCAGCCTGGCCTAGGGCCAGCTGTTGTAAGCATTTGCAGAGTGAACCAGCAGAGAGAAGATCTCACTTTCTCTCTCTCTCCCTGCCCCCTCCTTCTCTGCCTCTCTCCTCTGTGTCACTCTGCCTTCCAAATAAATAAAACTTTAAAGTTGTAGAAAAATAAAGTGAAAAGATATTTATTTATTTTTGACAGGCAGAGTTAGACAGTGAGAGAGAGAGACAGAGAGAAAGGTCTTCCTTTACTGTTGGTTCACCCCCCAAATGGCCGAAGCCAGGAGCCAGGTGCTTCTCCTGGTCTTCCATGTGGGTGCAGGGCCCAAGGACTTGGGCCATCCTCCACTGCCTTCCCGGGCCACAGCAGAGAGCTGGACTGGAAGAGGAGCAACCGGGACAGAATCCAGCACCCCAACCAGGACTAGAACCTGGGGTGCTTGCGCTGCAGGCAGAGGATTAGTCAAGTGAGCCGCGGTGCCAGCCTAGATTTATTTTTAAAAATGCTGGTGAAGCTTATGTTTATTTATGGAGCAATTAAATCTATAATGATTTGTTGGAAAGACAGCACATTCATGTCTTCAGTGACCCTGTGTCTATTCACCTGGTACAGATTACTCTGTTCTTTCTATAAATTCAAGTCTTCACGACTGATAATGGAATCTAAAATTCAGATGCCAAGTAGCATTAGATGATAAGTAACAGCATTCCCAAGCTGTGGTGAACTGATAGCCAAAAGCAGCGAATCATCACTTCACATTAGGTCAGAAGTCAGTGATTTCCCTGAAGTTCAGGACTTTCTGCCTCTAAGATAAAGTCTATCAAATAATATGGTGCAACTTGAAGCCACCTTTTTAAAAGATGTATTTATGTATTTGAAAATCAGAATTACAGAGAGATGGAGAGAGACAGTTGAGAGAGACAGCTGAGAGAGAGACAGAGAGAGAGAGAGAGAGAGAGAGAGAGATCTTCCATCCACTGGTTCACTCCCCAAATTGCTGCAATGGCCAGGGCTGGCCCAGGTGCAAGCCATGAGCCAGAAGTTTCACCAGGGTCTCCCACGTGAGTGTAGGGGCTCAAGCACTTGAGCCATCTTCTGCTTTCTCAGGCCCATTAGAAGTGAGCTGGGGCTGGTGCCATGGCTCATTTGGCTAATCCTCTGCCTGCGGCACTGGCACCCCGGGTTCTAGTCCTGGTTGGGGTACCAGATTCTGTCCCGGTTTCTCCTCTTCCAGTCCAGCTCCCTGCTGTGGCCCTGGAAGGCAGTAGAAGATGGCCCAAGTCCTTGGGCCCTGCACACACATGGGAGACCAGGAGGAAGCACCTGGCTCCTGGCTTCGGATTGGCGCAGCATGCGGGCTGCAGCGCGCTGGCCGTAGCAGCCATTTGGAGGGGTGAACCAACAGAAAGGAAGACCTTTCTCTCTGTCTCTCTGTCTAAATCTGCCTGTCAAAAAAAAAAAAAAAAAGTGAGCTGGACCAGAAGCAGAGCAGCCAGGACTTGAACCGACACGCATATGGGATACAGACAGCAGCGTAACCCACTGTACCACAGTGCTACCCCCGAAGCTACCTTGCAAGACAAAAATCAAACCTATCCAAGGCCCAAGTACCATTGACACCTCTAAATGTTTGAGAAGTTCATACGATAGTAGGCAAATAAGCACATCTTACAAATGTTTGCACAGCACTTTGGGGTACATTTCACTCAGTAGATCCTGGAATATGACTATTAGGTGGGAAGACAGCTCATTCCAAGTTCTCAGCAGAAAGATCCACGCCCTGAAAGGGCAGAACCATCTTTAGGAGGCTAAAGAAAGGATGCACAAAACTCCAAGTCAACTGCAGCCCAAGGCAAGCTCTCTGACCCCAGGGACACCTGAGATGCCAGATGCTGAGGATGACCTGTCAAAGAGCCAGAAGACACGTGGACAGGTGAGCGCTAATTATGTGCCCTGCACAGGGCCAGTTCTTTCAGTTCTTGGAACTCTTCACATAGTAGGAATTACTGACACCGCCCCCCCCCCCCCCGTTTACAAATATTAAAGCTGAATGCTCAATAATTCAATGACTACCCACATTCTCCTGGACGGATCAATACCTCGGTTTGACTTAAATAAAACATGAGTTGTAGAACTGCCGCCTCCTAGAGTCCATTAGCTCCATGGAGTGATGTCCTCAGATGCAGCCTGGCTACTTCTCTCTCTTGCTCATATTTTGTTGTTGTTTTGTTGGTATTCTGCCTGCTTCCCACCAAAGCAGCTTCCAGAGTCTACACAGTTCATCAGTGCCTTGAAGGCAATGTGCAACCTTCACAGTTTCCGTGCTTTTCACTCAGTACCACAAAGGAAAAGCCAGGGAATGGAAAAAGGAGGCATTTCCCCGACAGTTTTCATGGTGTGAATTGGAAATAGCATGCTAATTAAAAAGAATGCTTCTTCATGCTGACTGCTTTGGACCACATAGGACCGAAGACTTCAGCACCAAGAATAAATGCACTTTGGGCACAGGGCTGCTGTGTTTGAGAGGCTCAGCATTTGGCTTACTGAAGAGCAGGTGTGAGAATGTGTGAGAAGCACTGTGGGAATAAGAACATTAGCTGGAATTTAGTAAATACTTAGTTCTCCCCAATGAATATTCCTTTTTTTTCCCAAGATTTATTTTGTTTATTTGAAAGGCAGAGTTATGGGTTGGAGGGAGGGAGGAGGGAGGGGGGGAGGGGGAGAGAGAGAGAGGGAGAGAGGGAGGGAGGGAGGGAGGGACAGAGGGAGAGAGAGGGAGGGAGGGAGGGAGAGAGGGAGAGAGGGAGAGAGAGAGAGAAAGAGAGGGAGGGAGAGGGAGAGGGAGAGGGAGAGAGCGAGAGAGAGAATATCTTCCATCTGCTGATTTACTCCCCAAATGGCCCCAATGGCTAGGGCTAGGCTAGGCCAAAGCCAGGAACCAGGATCTTCATCCAGGTCTCCCACAAGGGCGTAGGGGCCAGAGGATCTGGGTTGTCTTTGACTGCTTTGCCAGGTGTAGTAGCAGGGAACTGGATTGGAAGTGGAGCAGCCAGGATTTGAACAGGCAACTGAGCATTCTTTTAGTAACATAGTTTCTTGTGGAGTACAGACAGTTCTGAAAGTGGGGATCTGACAGATGGTATCAAATCTTAAAGAATAACTGAGTCATGGTGTTTGCTCCAGTGCAGAGGTTGTCTGACTTCAGCATGCATGAGAATTACCCACAAGGCTTGATCGGACACAGACGGCCAGACCCACCACAGATTGGATTTTTAAGTCTGGGTCTGCATTTCTGACAAGTTCCCAGGTCACACTGAAAAGCACCAGTCTCAATGTCCCCTTTTGTTTTTTTAAGATTTATTTATTTGAAAGAGTTAGAGGGAGAGAGAGGGGAGGAGAGGGGAGGGAAGGGGAGGGAAGGGGAGGGGAGCGGAGAGGGGAGGGGAGCGGAGAGGGGAGAGGGGAGAGGGGAGAGAGGAGAGAGAGGAGAGAGAGGAGAGAGAGGAGAGAGAGGAGAGAGAGGAGAGAGAGGAGAGGTCTTCCATCTGCTGGTTCACTCCCCAAATGGCCTCAATGGCCAGAGCTGAACCTATCTGAAGCCAGGAGTCAGAAACCTCCTTCCAGGTCTCCCAAGTGGATGCAGGGGCCCAAGGACTTGGGCCATCCTCTGCTGCTTTCCCAGATGCATTAACAAAGAACTGGACAGAGGCAGAGCAGCCAGGACTCTAGTCGGTGCCCATATGGGATGGCAGTGCTGCAGCTGGAGCTTTAACCCACTGTGCCCTGGCCCCATGTCCCCTTCTTCTAAAAAGGCAATGGAAAGACCTCTCATCCTCTCAAAACTTTCTTGACCCTCACTCAAAATGTGAGAATCAGGTTCTGTGTAACCCACTGACAATGGAGCTAAAACTGAACCTACTATGTGTTCCTTTTATTGTAGGGAAGTCTGTTACTGGTGTCTCTGGCCAGTCATTCTTACATGGTTCAGTCCCAATTAAGGGACATCCATGATACATGGACAGGGCTGCTGACTACACAGCCCACTGACGTGTTTTCTTTGGTCCATAAAGTATCAGTTTTTAGAAAATTAGCTTCCATCATGTTTTTTTAAATTGGGAGATCTACCTAAAGTGAGAAATCAATGCCCAACATCAAGCAGCAGAGCGGAGACTCAGTCGTTCTCTCTAGAAGCACCTCAGCTTCCCAGGCATGCTGTGACTGTGTTCCAGTAGCTCTAAGACACCCATTGCTTCACATTTTAATGTCTCTGAAACCAGGGTGCAGCTAACCACTGAGGCATCTTGTAATTATAATTGAAAGCTTTTTCCAGCTTGGCAGTTTGAAAAATCAGTGATTGTTCTAACACCCATGGCACCTTGGATTCAATGAGGTTTGATACTGAGCTGGCTCCCTGGAAGCTTGTTCTGGCATTTAACTGAAAAGTTAGATGTTGGCCATTGGTTTAAAGTAGCTTTTATAAAGCACAATAACCAAGTAAAGAATTCAGGACTGGATGTTGGGTTTCCTGGAGTTGAAAGCAATGGAATGACTCGGGTATTTATGGGTATGGAGGGTGCAGAGAGGTGGGGGGCTGGAATATGAACTTCCAATTCTTTGTCAGCTCCTTCTCATGCTCTAGGGCCTATTGCAAGACTATTAACTGCTACAATGCTTATTTTTTTTAAAAAAAATTATTTTAAAGGCAGAGTTACAGAGAGGCAGAGAGAGAGAGAGAGAGAGAGAGAGAGAGAGAGAGGTTCTCCATCCAATAGTTCACTCCCCAGTGGCTGCAATGACCAGAGCTGTGCCAATCTGGAGCCAGGAGCCAGGAGCTTCTTCCAGGTTTCCCACACAGGTGCAGGGGCCCAACCACTTGGGTCATCCTCTACTGCTTCCCTAGGCCATAGCAGAGAGCTGGATGGGAAGTGGAGCAGCCGGGACTTGAACCGGTGCCATTCGGGATGCCAGCACTGCAGGGAGTGGCTTTACCCGCTAGGCCACAGTGCTGGTCCCTCACTTTTCTTTTCTACAAAATGGAGACTGCACTAGGACCTACCTCACTGAGTTGCCCTGATGACTGCATGAGACAATGTAGGTAAAGCAATTTGCTAAAAGTCTACCACATAAGAAACACTGTAATTAGGCCAAATGTTGTGACTTATATTGCTAGATTTAAACCTCTGACTGACCTTTTCCTGCTAAGAATTATGCAAACAGGGGTGGGTGTTGTGGAGCAATAGTCTAAGCCACTGATTGGGAAGCCTATATCCCATATCAAAGTACCCGACTCAAATCCTGTCAATTTTACCTTTTTTTTCAACTTTTATTTAATAAATATAAATTTCCAAAGTACAACTTTTGAATTATAGCGACTTTTCCCCCCATAACCTCTCTCCCACCCGTATCCATCCATCTTCTTTCTAGTGTCCCTGGAAGGCAGCAGATGATGGTTCAAAGTCTTGGGCCCCAGCCTCCCACATGGGAGACCCAGATAGTGCTCCTGGCTCCTGCCTTCAGGCTATCCTGTCCCTGGCTGTTGTGGGCATGTAGGAAGTGAACCCATGGCTACAAGATCTCTATCTTTCCTTCTCTCTCTCACTCCGCCTATTAAATAGTAAGTAAATAAATCTTATAGAGTTGTATAAAGAGATTGCATCTCTGATTCCTTACTTCATATATGAGGAATCTGAAACATGAATGGGCCAATCAAAGGACCCACTCATAGCTGCTCACACCAAACAAACCAGGGCCAGAGCCTAGAACACTGGACTCTCAATTTACCATAAAGAGAAAATCTCTTTCCACTTGTTGGACATTTTGATCCAGCTTAGAATGTTAGAAATATGCCACATGCTCAAACCCAACAAAAAGCATGGATATCTATCTAAAACCTATGAATTATCAGTGTAGAACATTTGTATAATCTTAAAAAACCCTTCCTACTTACATTTGTTGTGCTGTTAACACATTCTTCGTGTCTATAAGTCTGTAAAAGATCTAAAGGTGACTCTGGTATTCTAGTTGGTTGTGTATTGAGGCAAATATATCAGCAGGAGCAAGCAGGGAAGCTTCTTTTGTAAAAGTATTTAAAATTG
>JADBBT010003191.1:0-11868 GCA_015711505.1 Sylvilagus bachmani | reverse complement strand
GTCCACTGTGAATCACTAGTTCTGGGAGAGTTTCCTCAGCTGTTTCTTCCCCTGCTCTTCCTTGAACCTGCAGTATCTCCACTTTTATTAAACTGTCTCTCCCCGGACTATCGGTGTGCTGCCTTCCTATTCCGCCATCTTGCCCTAATCCCTCAGTGTATGAGAATTTTAATTACACTCTATCTTCATTGAAGCTTGGTGTGATCAGTTATTAATTCTAGCTATTTTATTAGGCATGTGGTGACATTGTATTTTAATTATTTCCCTAGTGACTGATGATGTTAAGCATAATTTCAAATGCTCATTTGACATCTGTCTTCTTTCACGGAGTGCCTGTTTATATCTTTGGTCTCTTTATTGTCATGTTAATTGAAATACCTTTATATACCCTGGATATGACATTTTTATATGATTTGTGAATATTTTCTCTCAGAGTACAACTTTCCATTTCATTCTTTTCATAGTGTCATTCAAGGAAAAGTTCTTAATTTAGATAAAGTCTTCTTTATTTTCATTCATAAGTTTTATAGATTCAGATGTTACGTTCAGATCTGTGACCCATTTTGAGTTAATTTGGTATACAGAAGGTATAGCTCAAAGTTAAAAGCCTTTTTTTAACATATAGCTATCCAATTGTTCTAGCACCATTTGTGGAAAAGGTTTTCCTTTCTCTACTAAGTTGTTTTGGAATTTTTGTCAAAAATCAATTGACCATATACTTACGGATTTATTTCTGGGCTCTATTCTGTTGATCTATCTGTCTAGCTTGATGTCAAACCACATTGTCCTTTTTTTCTATAGAGCTTTTATTTATTTATTTTGACAGGCAGAGTTCGACAGTGAGAGAGACAGAGAGAAATGTCTTCCTTCTGTTGGTTCATCCCCAAAGTGGCCGTTAAGGCCGGTGCATTGAGGTCAGTGTGCTGCGCTGATCGGAAGCCAGGAGCCAGGTGCTTCCTCCTGGTCTCCCATGTGGGTGCAGGGCCCAAGGACCTGGGCCATCCTCCAATGCAATCCCGGGCCACAGCAGAGAGCTGGACTGGAAGAGGAGCAGCTGGGACAGAATCCGGCACCCCAACTGGGACTAGAACCTGGGGTGCCGGCACTGCAGGTGGAGGATTAGCCTAGTGAGCCATGGCACCAGCCAAAAGCTTTTATTTAATAAATATAAATTTCATAGATATAGCTTTTGGATTATAGTGATTCTTTTTCCCGTACCCATAATCCCAACCTCAAACTATCCTGCCTCCTACTCCCTCTCCTATCCCATTCTTCATTAAGCTTCATTTTTAATTATCTTTATATACAGAAGATCAACTCTATACTAAGTGAAGATTTCTTTCTTTCTTTCTTTTTTTCTTTCTTTCTTTCTTTCTTTCTTTCTTTCTTTCTTTCTTTCTTTCCTTGTTTCTTTCTTTCTTTCTTTTTAAACTTTTATTTAATAAATATAAATTTCCAAAGTACAACTTTTGGATTATAGTGGCTTTTCCCACCCATAACCTCCCTCCCACCCACAACCATCCTATCTCCTACTCCCTCTTCCATGCCTTTCACATCAAGATTCATTTTCAATTATCTATATACAGAAGATCAATTTAGTATATACTAAGTAAAGATTTCAACAGTTTGCACTCACACAGAAACACAAAGTATAAAGTACTGTTTGAGTACTAGTTATGTCAATTTAACAATTGACAGTCTTATTTATTATGTCAGTAATCACCCGAGGGTCTTGTCATGAGTTGCCAAGGCTATGGAAGCCTCTTGAGTTTGCCAACTCTGATCTTATTTAGACAAGGCCATAGTCCTAAGTAAAGATTTCAACAGTTTGCACCCACACAGACACACAAAATATAAACTACAGTTTGAAGACTAGATTTACTGTTAATTCTCATAGTACAACACATTAACACAGAGATCCTACATGGGGAGCAGGTGCACAGTGACTCCTGTTGTTGATTTAACAATTGACACTCTTATTTATGATGTCAGTAATCACCCTAGGCTCTTGCCATGAGCTGTCAAGGCTATGCAAGCCTTTTTTGACCACAACTCTGTCAGTATTTGGACAAAGCCATAAGCAAAGTGGAAGTTCTCTCCTCCGTTCAGAGAAAAGTACTTCTTTCTTTTACGGCCCCTTATTTCCACTGGGGTCTCACTCACAGAGATCCTTCATGTAGGATATTATTTGCCACAGTGTCTTGACTGTCCATTCCTGAAATGCTCAGTTATGAACTTAAACTGATCACTTTAACTAGTAAGATGACATTGGTACCTGCCAACTTAAAGGGATTTGGAGTCCCATGGCAAGTTTTTAGCTTTACCCTGAGGGGTAAGTCTGAGGGAACATATCCCAAACTGTGCATCTCTTCCCTCTCTTATTATAACTCTTACTTTTAACAGGGATCAATTTTCAATTGGCTTTAAACACCTAGGAATAATTTTGTGTTAAGTATAGAGTTCAACCAATGGTATTAAGTAGAAAAAGAAAATACTAAAAAGAATAAAGTAGTAAGCTATTCCTCGACAGTCAGGACAAGGGCTGGTCAATCATTGCTTCTCATTGTGTCAGTTTCACTTCTACAGGTTTCTTTTTAGGTGCTCAATTAGTTGTCACCAATCAGGGAGAACATTTTATATTTGTCCCTTTGGGACTGGTTTATTTCTCTCAGCATGATTTTTCCAGATTCCTCAATTTTGATGCAACTGACCGGATTTCACTTTTTTTTAACCCCTGTGTAGTATCCATAGAGTACATATCCCATAATTTCTTTCTTTCTTTTTTTAAAAAAATTTTGACAGGCAGAATGGACAGTGAGAGAGAGAGAGAGAGAGAGAGAGAGAGAGAGAAAGGTCTTCCTTTTGCTGTTGGTTCACCCTCCAATGGCCGCCGCGACTGGCGTGCTGCGGCTGGCACATTGCGCTGATCCGAAGACAGGAGCCAGGTGCTTCTGGTCTCCCATGCAGGTGCAGGGCCCAAGCACTTGGGCCATCCTCCACTGCACTCCTGGGCCATAGCAGAGAGCTGGCCTGGAAGAGGGGCTACCGGGACAGAATCTGGCGCCCTGACCAGGACTAGAACCTGGTGTGCCAGAGCTGCAGGTGGAGGATTAGCCTATTGTGCCGTGGAGCCGGCCTATCCCATAATATCTTAATGTAGTCTTCCATTGATGGGCAATTAGATTGATTCCATGTCTTAGCTATTGTGAATTGAGCTGCAATAAACCTTGAGGTGCATATAGCTCTTTTATTTGCCAGTTTCATTTTCTTTGGGTAAATTCCAAGGAGTGGGATGGCTGGGTCATGTGGTGGGGCTATATTCAGATTTCCGAGGCATCTCCAAACTGTCTTCCAGAGCAGCTTTACCAGTTTGCATTCCCACCAACAGTAGGTTAGTGTCCCTTTTTCCCCACATCCTCTCCAGCATCTGTTGTTTGTTAATTTCTGTATGTGAGCCATTCTAACTGGGATGAGGTGAAACCTCATTGTGGTGTTGATTTGCATTTCCCTGATGGCTAGTGATCCTGAACGTTTTTTCATGTGTGTGTTGTCCTTTTGGATTTCCTCTTTGGAAAAATGTCTATTGAGGTCCTTGGCCCGTCTCTTAAGTGGGTTGTTTGTTTTGTTGTTGTGGAGTTTTTTGATCCTTTTGTAGATTCTGGCTATTAATCCTTTATCAGTTGCATAGTTTGCAAATATTTTTTCCCATTCTATTGGTTGCCTCTTCACTTTCCTGACTGTTTCTTTTGCAGTACAGAAACTTCTCAATTTGATGTAATCCCAGTTGTTAATTTTGGCTTTGACTGCCTGTGCCTCTGTGGACTTTTCCAAAGAATTTTCACCTGTGCCAATATCTTGCAGGATTTCTCCAATGTTCTCTAATAACTTGATGGTGTTGGTTCGTAGATTTAGGTCTTTAATCCATGTTGGGTAGATTTTTGTGTAAGGTGTAAGGTAGAGGTCTTGCTTCATACTTCTGCAAGTGGAAATCCAGTTTTCACAGCATCATTTTTTGAAAAGACTCTCCTTGCTCCAGGAATTAGTTTATCTCCTTGATCAAATACAAGTTGGTTGTAGATGTTTGGATTTATTTCTGATGTTTCTATTCTGTTTCATTGGTCTATCCACCTGTTTTTGTACCAGTACCAGGTAGTTTTGATTATAACTGCCCTATGGTATGTCTTGAAATCTGGTATTGTGATATCTCTGGCTCTGTTTTGTTGTATAAGTTTGCTTTAGCTATTCGAGGTCTCCTTGCCTGCATATGAATTTCAGTATCATTTTTTCCAGATCTGTGAAGAATGTTTTATATTTTAACTGGTATCACATTGAATCTGTAAATTGCTTTTGGCAGAATGGACATTTCAATGATACTGATTCTTTCATTCCATGAACATGGAAGATTTTTCCATTTTTTTGGTATCTTCTATTTCTTTCTTTAAAGTTTTATAATTTTCAACATAGAGATCTTTGACATCCTTGGTTAAGTTTATTCCAAGTTATTTGATTTTTTCGGTAGCTATTGTGAATGTGACTGATCTTAGACTTGCCTTTTCAGCCATGGCATTGTCTGTGTATATAAAGGCTGTTGATTTTTGTGTGTTGATTTTATTTCCTATTACTTTACCAAACACTTCTATGATTTCCAATTGTCTCTTAGTTTTCTTTGGATCCCCTAAATAAAGAACTATATCATCTGCAAAGTTTGACTTCTTCTTTCCCAATTTGTATCCCTTTGATTTCTTTTACTTGCCTAATGGCTCTGGCTAAAACATTCAGCACTATAATGAATAGCAATGGTGAGTGTGAGCATCCCTGTGTGGTACTTGATCTTGTGGGAATTCTTCCAACTTTTCCCCATTCAATATTGTTGCCGTGGGTTTGTCATAAATTGCCTTGATTGTGTTGAGGAATGTTCCTTTTATACCCAATTTTCTTAGAGTTGTCATCATGAAACAGTGTTATATTTTATCAAATGCTTTCTCTACATCTATTGAGATAATCATATGTTTTTCTTCTGCAGTTTGTTAGTGTGATGTATTATATTGATTGTCCCATTTCATTTTTATCCCAGTTTTCCTCTTACTCTGTTGAGTTGTGATTAACTGAGCATTTCTTTTTGTCTCCTTCTGATTTCCCTTGTTGGGTTATTAGCCATCACTCCCTGTGTATTCTTCAGGGATACCCTTGACAAATCTCTGGGATCTCTTTTTGTGCAGTTGCCTCTTCTCTGTTATTCTACCTGTGAATTCTGATTACTTTGGCCACTCTGGCAAAGCCCTCTCCATTCAGATGAAGTTTTGCACTCTGCCTGGGGTTCCCTCACTTCCCTGTACTCAAAACTCCATGCACTAAGTTGGGACAGAGATAGGGCTCATCTCATTGGCTCCCCACCCCTCATGGGTGAGTATCCTACTTTTTTCTGACTTCTGGTGTCATAACAGTCAGCATTTTGTGTAATTTAACATTTGTGTGGTTACTGTTTCAGGTGAGAGGGTCAATATTGTCTCTGTCACTTCATTTTGACAGGAAATGCAAGTGCATTTTAGGGATTATGCACTCCCCATTCTCTCTGCCTGTGATACTCTTCCTCTTGAATTTCACACAGCAGAATCTCTCTTAGGTCTCATTTCAAATGAGAATTTTTACCTGCTCTTGAATCCAAATAAAACACCCGGTCAGTATCACATCTTTCTGTCTCTTTATCCTTGATATTACTTTCTGAAATTTTTGGATAATTTAACTATTAGTTTGCTTTAGTATTGTTTCTTTTTTTTTTCTACATTATAAATTTCAATTGATTGTGGATCTTTCAGATCACAGTGTCCCTAACTCTCTATAACCTGTAGCAGTGCTTGACACATAGTAATCCTCAACAGACAATAGCTGACAAATATGCAAGTCCTTATTTTGTTACATTGTAAATATTAGTATTATTATTCAAAACATGGTCCAAGGTCAGCTGGTTCACAAGCTTACCCAGCCATGATGAGATACATGCAGAAATTGAGAGAAACCATTTAGAAACTATATTTATTCAATAGAATAATTTTATGCCTATTGAGCTTAATAATAAAAATTTGGATCCTTATAGTTTATCTCTCACAAATTTTATCTTCTCTGAATTTATTTGTGCTTTGTAGAAGTATCAGTCTGCAGTGAATTAGAATTAAAATGAAAAACTAACACTTTCACTGCAGATAGTTTGTGGAAATGAAGATTGAATGTCTTAAAGGACTCAAGAGTCAGGAAAGCCGATTGCCAGCTGATTGTAAATTACATCTGAGTTTGTGTGTTTTCATTTGCACAGCGAGGGCAATGCACTAGATCAGGGTTTATTACATTTTTCTTTATGTTCTCTGGATACAGATTAAAGTTCACCTCCTGGAGAGGAATTATCTACACATATTGTTTGGCATTCCTACAGAAGAAGTTTTTCTCTCTTTTTTCTCATTTATTTATTGTTCAACCTTTTATTTGTATCAGTATTGGCTCAAGACTGCTTGTCCTTTATTTTGAGTTATAATTCAATTCTAATTATTTTTTATTTCTATTTTTATTTTTTGTTCAAAGTGTTCCAGCTTTAGCACTTGGGTTCTTTCAGGTTGGCTTCTGTGTCTCTTTGATATGTTATTATCCTTTTTTTGTTATGAGAACTACCTTTATAAAAATATAATTTTTTAGTTTTTATGAATGTATATGCCTGTTAATATGTTCAAGCACTTTAACAAAAATGCCACAGAATGGGTGACTTAAACAACAAGCATTTATTTGTCACAGTTCTGGAATCTGGGAAGTCCAATATCAAGGCTATAGAAGGTTTGTTGTCTGCCAAGGGCCATTTTCTGGTTCATAAATGCCACTTCTCACTCTGTCCTCATATGATAGAAGGAGTGAGATTATTTATAAATTAGGGCTTTTATCTCTTTCATGGGGGCTCAACTCTTGTGACCTACTCACTTAACAAAGGACCATCCTTTAAAACCATCACGTTCAGTATTAGGATTTTAATCTTAAGTTATCAGTTCACAAGCACAAATTTTTAAATTGAATTTCACCTAATTTATAAAATTGTTTTATGTTCTTTATATCCCTTGAGGACCATCTTTACCTAACCTGGGGTTGTGAAGGTATACGCTAGGTTTTCATCAACAAACTTCATAGATGTGGGTTTTATTAGATATATGAGGTGTTTAAAATTTTTTGTATAGATTTTTGTGTATAGAATAATAAGGATTGACTTTTTTCATATCTCAATAGCTCAATTTCTATCTCTGCTTCATAAAAATACTCTCCTTCCTCCCCTTGAATTGTCTTGGATTCTTTTATTGAAATACATTGAACCACAAATGAATTTATTTCTTCTGGTCCATGGACATAGTACATCTCTCCATGTATTTAGGTCTTCAAATCCTCTTTAAGGAATTTTTAATGATTTTTAGTGTATTGATTTTTCATGTACTTTTTAAAATTATCCTGTGTGTTTTTTGGAATGAAATATTATTTGGTCATAAAGGGAATTGAAATTATTTTTTATTTTCCAATTTTTTTATTATTATTTAAAAATATTGTGTTTTATATTAATATTTTAACCTGTGATCATGATAAAATCAGTGATTACTTCTGAGAGTTTTGGTAGATTTGTTCAAATTTTCTGCATAAGTTTTTTTTTTTTTTGTTTTAAGATTTTTTACTTATTTACTTGAGAGATAGAGTTACAGACACAGAGAGGGAGTGATAAGAGAAAGGTCTTTTATCCACTGGCTCACTCACCAATTGGCTGCAATGACTGGAGCTGTACCCATCTGAAGCCAGGAGCCAGGAGCTTCCTCAGGGTGTCCGACATGAGTGCAGGAGCCCAAATACTTGGGTCATCCTCCACTGCTTTCCCAGGCCACATCAGAGAGCTGGAATGAAAGAGGAGTAGCCAGGACATGAACCGGCACCCATATGGGATTCCAGTGCCGCAGGCCTCTATGCCACTAAGCCACAGCACCTGCCCCTCTACATAAATTTTTAAAAAATAATATTTACTCCCTAGGCTCTTGTCATGAGTTGCCAAGGCTATGGAAGCCATTTGAGTTCGCCAGCTCTAATCTTACTGTTTTTTTTTTTTTTAGGACACAGTTTTATCTTTCTCTTTCTAACTCTTAGGTTTTTTTTTCTTACCTTATTACATTCTCTGGTACTACCACTACAATGATAATAGAAGTGGTGAGATAGGACATTGTCTTGCTTTCTACCATATCCGTGTGTTTAATATATTACTCTAAATGTGATGTTAGGTATAAGGGTTTTTGGTAGATGACTTTTATCAGCTGAAGTTCCCTTCAACTAATTGTATTCCTAGAGGTTATTTTTGTTTAGTTGGTTTTAATTACAAATATGTTTTGAGTTTTAGCAAATGTACTCTCTGCATTTATTCAAATAATTGTATGGTTTTTCACTTTATTTCTGTTAATATGAGAATTTATAATGATTGATTTTCAAATGTTAAATCTGGTATAAACTCCACAAGTCATGATATAATACCCATATTTTAAAGATTTTATTTATTTATCTTAGAGGTAGAGTTACAGACAGTGAGGGGGAGAGACAGAGAGAAAGGTCTTCTGTCTGCTGATTTACTCCCTAAAAGGCCAGAATGGCCAGGAGCCAGGAGCTTCTTCTGGGTCTCCCATGCAGGTACAGTCTTCTACTGCTTTCCCAGGCCATAGCAGAGAGCTGGATTAGAAAAGGAGCAACCAGGAGTAGAACGAGCACCCATATGGGATGTTGGTACACAACTGGAGGATTAACCTACTGCACCACAGCCCTGGCCCCTATCCTAGTTACATATGGCTGAATCTTCCTATCTATCTACCACCTGTCATAATCTACTAGATAATAAAATTTCATGAGTAAAAAAATATTCTGCTTCACCTGTAGGTTTGTTTATTTATTTTTTAAAAGATTTTTTATTTATTTGGTAGGCAGAGTTACAGAGAGGCAGAGGAAGAGACAGAGAGAGAGAGAGAGAGAGAGAGAGAGAGATCTTTCATTTGCTAATTCACTTCCCAAATGGTTGCAATTGTCAGAGCTGGGCTGATCCGAAACCAGGAGCCAGAATCTTCTTCCAGTTCTCCCACATGGGTGCAGGGACCCAAGCACTTTAGCCATCTTCTACTGCTTTCCCAGGCCATAGAAGAGAGCTGTATCTGAATAGGAGCAGCCAGGACTGCTGACATCCATATGGGATGCCAGCTCTGCAGGTGGTGGCTTACCTGCTACGCCCCAGCACCTGGCCCTGTAGGTTTATCCATAGCATATTGTAATTACTTACCTTCTCCTAAAACTAGCATGGATATTTGAAATATCAGAACAATAATCCAAAGGTTATACTTATTCATTTTCATTTATTTCTGTTTGAGACATACAGTAGGTTAGGAAGTATCTCTTTGAGTATATAGAATAGCAGTTAACTTTAAGCAATGTAGGAGTGAAAGAGACGTTCTTTTTAGCTTTTAATTCATCTGTTAAACTGACAATTAACATTTACAAATGTGCAAAGGAGCCACATAAATATGAAATCATAAGAAGGGTCAGATGGTTCACGTTAAGTCCCCCTCTTCATAAGGGAGAGGGAGGTGGGGAGTTTAGACAGTTTTAGAGGAAGAGTAAATGATTTGGTTTCAGAGGAGATGAGTACGACACTAGCCTGAGACAAAGTCCCTCTAGGCTCTGAGCAGGCGGTGACAAATTAAGGGAAAGTGAGGGGGCAGAGCTGCACCAGGAACAAAGCCGGGGTGGCTGTGCACATCAAGTCTCTCAGGTAAGAGCCTCAGGAGAGCAGATGACAAGTATGTGTGAGCAAGCATGCTGGTGACCTTCAGTTTCTTCTCTGGTGAATGAGATTCAGCCAGGGGATCCAAGAAGAGCTTGCTTCAGTTGGATGATGGAAGGCCACACTGAGATTCTGCCGTGGCTTACAAGGCCTTCTAGTTCCCTTTAATTCAAGGTTCTCAGGACACCACAGTGCTGTATTTCAGAGTATTGTTTTTCTGAGCCCCACAAGAAATTTAGATTTAATAAATTAGAACTCTAAAAATATCTAAACACTTAGTGTCATCTTTTTCCACCAGTGTGATGGGAATTAAGAATTAAAAGGATTGTTTTGGTTCTTAGATGCAGCAGTCTTTATTAAAGCTAAATTTTCTAGACTTTTTGAAAACAAAACTCTTCCTCAGGGCTGTTGAAGCCTGTGGTAGTCATTTGAGTCTCATCTCCTTTTATTTTCTGCCATTGCTTGTTCTCCAGAGTGCAATACACTGGGAAATGGTTAAAAGATTAACAGGGAAGGGAAAAGAAAGCAGCCAGTCTTGGATTAGACACAAATTGCAGAAATAAGTCTTGAAATAGCTTTCCTTGTAATTTTGCCTCTGTTGCATCCAAACTATAGATGTCTAGGATTCATAATTAGCTCAGGAGTTTCGGTTTTTGCTTGCATTCCTTTTCACTTTGTTTTCTTATTGCTTAGACAACAACATATGAATAAACATGAAAAAACAGACTTGTAGGTTGAAACTCAAAACAGCAGATTGAAAGTCAGATGAGATCAATTTATTCTCAGCTAGTGTTCTGAAGGGAATATTTCATGATTTAGCTATGCTTTGTATTTCTGAAAAAGAAAGCATTAAGTCTAAAGGATGATTGGCACCTTTAAATAGACAAAAGGAAAATTAGAACATATGTGTTTGCTGTGATTTGACATTTTGGGAACCTAGGAATGAATATAGGACCTCTTAAAAGACAATTTTTTTTTGTATTTGCAAACCTCACTTTTGAGCTGTGCCTTGGGAGCATGAAGCCTACTTCAGGTGTGTTTATGTCAGCAGGGAGTGCATTGAGATGCAGTCTTACCTGTTGTTGTCTTTGGAGGCTTTTCAATTTAAATAAAATATCCCCCCTCCATCTCTCAATTGAATGTTGTTGTGCCTCTCACACACTGATGAAAATGAGACAAGACATAAGCTTTGGTTCAGCTTGGAAAGTAACGACTACTGGGAAGAGAGAACTCTGAAACCAGAGGAGGGGAACTGAAAAGCCATTTTCTGTTTTCTTTACGTAGAAACCATCTCAGGGTAAGAGTGGAAACAATGTTTTGGACAAGTATAGTAAGAAAACGTTTAGTAGGCACATTTTTTAGTTCTGTTATGATGAAAAACAGATGCAGATGCTGTTAAATCATGTCAAATATGAACTGCCTGTGTACCCGTGTATGTGTGTAAATATTTAACTAGAAAAACAGTCACATGAGAGCTGCTTTGGAGTAATCTTAGAAGCAGGAAGCCACAAATTATAAGTTTGAAATTCACCATGTGTCTCAGGAGCCCAGAGAAGTAAAGTCAAATGAAAAGACGCTGAGAGTTTAATAAAGAGTTCATGTGTTTGGGTAGGAGGGGAGAAAGGAAAAAGGATTAGGGAGAATTCTAATATTCTTCAAGCACAATTAGTACATGTAATTGTAACAGAGTGCTAAGAGTTAGATGGTAGGAAGTTAGGTATGATTTTAATCTAAGGTGTATTAGTTATCACCTTACATAAGCACAATTACAGTCTAATCATAGCTTATCTTTTAGTAGGTTATAAAGTCAGCACATAAAGCAAAAATCACAGACAATAGTACTTTGAAAAGCTCATGGAAGATGGAATTGAGGGAGGGAGGAAGGGTAGAGTGGGTACTATCACTAGGTTCTTAAAACTGTAGATATGAAATACATAAAATTTTCCTTTATAAAAATAAGAAAATTAAAAGATGTTTATTTTGGTGCAAGAAATTTTGAAATATGTATGTTGTTTTTTTATAACACATTTTCCATAACTTTTTTT
>JADBBT010003190.1:0-11868 GCA_015711505.1 Sylvilagus bachmani | reverse complement strand
ATATGAATTTGGAAACATCATTTAAATATCTAACACAACTGTAACTTCTTTGACCAGGAAACCCAAGTACAAATATGTCAATGATTTAAAACATTTTTAATTTCTTACTACCAACAAATTAAAACCACTGGTATAGGGATTTAGGTCACATGAACCTTCATTCAATTTAGCAGTTTAAATTGAGCAATCTTTTATCTTCAGCCAGTTAAAGCAGAGCTCTTTTTTTCCATTTTTAAATTTTTTATTTAATGAATGCATTTTTACATAGATACAACTTTAGGAATATAGTGGTTCTTTCCTCCAAAACCCCCCTTCCCCACACTCCAATCCCACCTCCCATTCCCTCTCCCATCTCCTCCTTCATAATGGATCATTTTTAGTACGACTTTATATACAGAGGACAACCCTATGCTAACCATAGACTTCAACAATTTGCCCCCACGCCCACACACAACAAATACAGTACAGTTTGGGGAGAGGATTTGCAGTTGATTCTCATATTACAATTCAATAGGGACAGAGGTCCCACCTGGGGAGCTAGGGCAGAGTGGCTACTGTTTTTTCTTTAACAATTAACACTCTTTTTTTATGACATCAGTGATCATCCGAGGCTCTTGTCATGGGCTGCCAAGGCTATGGAAGCCTTTTGTGACCATAGACTCTGTCAGTATTTGTACATGGCCATAAAAAAGTGGATGTTCTCTTCTCCCTTCAGGGAAGAGTATCTCCTTTTTTGATGACCCTTTCTTTTGAAAACAGAGCTTTTTTTTTAAGATTTTATTTATTTGAAAGAGTTACAGAGAGAGGTAGAGACAGAGAGGTCTTCCATCCGCGGGTTCACTCCCCAGATGGCTGCAACAGCCGGAGCTGTGCAGATCCAAAGTCAGGAGCCAGGAGCTTCTTCTGGGTATCCCACATGGGTTCAGGGTCTCAAAGACTTGTGCCATCTTCTATTGCTATCCCAGGCCACAGCAGAGAACTGGATTGGAAGAGGAGCAGCCAGGACTAGAACCGGCACCCATATGGGATGCTGGAGCTGCAGGCCAGGGCTTTAACACACTGCACCACAGCACCAGCCCCCAAATAAAACTCTTAATAAAGAAATTTTCCCGTGTAGACATGCAATATGTATATGCATATAAAATAATATCCAAGATTGAACAATAAAATGGTTTCAGCAATAGCTTCTTAAAATAAGTTTTTTTGGGGTTTTTTTTTTTTTTTGAAAGAATTACAGAGAGAGGTAGAGACAGAGAGAGAGAGAGGTCTTCCATGCACTGGTTCACTCTCTAGATGACCGCAACAGCCAGGGTTGTGCTGATCTGAAGCCAGGAGCCAAGAGCTTCTTCCAGGTCTCCTACATGGGTGCAGGGGCCCAAGGATCTGGGCCATCTCCTACTGCTATCCCAGGTCATAGCAGAGAGCTGGATTGGAAGAGGAGCAGCCAGGATTAGAAACCGTGCCTAAATGGGATGTTGTCACTGAAAACCAGGGCTTTAACCTGTTGCTCCACAGCACCAGCCCCAAAATATGTTTTTTCTTTTTTTTTTATTTTTGACAGGCAGAGTGGACAGTGAGAGAGAGAGAGAGACAGAGAGGAAGGTCTTCCTTTTGCCATTGGTTCACACTCCAATGGCCTCTGCGGCCGGCACACCACGCTGATCCGAAGTCAGGAGCCAGGTGCTTCTCCTGGTCTCCCATGCAGGTGCAGGGCCCAAGCACTTGGGCCATCCTCCACTGCACTGCCGGGCCACAGCAGAGAGCTGGACTGGAAGAGGAGCAACCAGGACAGAATCCAGCGCCCCGACCAGGACTAGAACCCGGTGTGCCAGCGCCGCAGGCGGTGGATTAGCCTATTGAGCCGCGGCGTTGGCTCAAAATTTGTTTCTTCTTAAAAACATTACCATCAGGCCAGCGCCATGACTCAATAGGCTAATCCTCCGCCTTGCAGTGCCAGCACACTGGGTTCTAGTCCCGGTTGGGGCACCAGATTCTGTCCCAGTTGCTCTCTGCTGTGGCCCGGGAGTGCAGTGGAGGATGGCTCAAGTGCTTGGGCCCTGCACCCCATGGGAGACCAGGATAAGCACCTGGCTTCTGCAATCAGACCAGCGCGGTGGATGAACCAACGGCAAAGGAAGACCTTTCTCTTTGTCTCTCTGTCTGTGCACTCTGCCTGTCAAAAAAAAAAAATTACCATCAATTATTAGAATTTCTTTCCCTATGAATAATCTGAATTAACTGTATATTTTCTAAGTTGGAGCCTGCAGTACATTTTGGTTTTATCTGCTTACAGAATTGTACTAAAGTATTGAATACAATAGAGGCCAGGGAAAAAGAAGACTTTTGGAACTTAAAAGAGGGCACATTTAAACACAGAACCAACAATGTTTTATCTTCATAAGCAATCAATCTGATTTTAATGTTTGGAGAATACAAAATTATGGATGGCAAAAGACTTCAACCCTTTAAAAATCTCCATATTAATACAACATGATCTAAATTAACATATATCTCAGCCTTGGTTTCTTTCAAGCAGTATTGAGCTATTTTTCATAAATAGTTTGTGAAAACTGTTAACAACCACAATTATTTTCCACAGAAAATAAGGTGATAACAATAACAAAGATTACATTTAGACACATTTATCTCTTTTGCCTTTACCCAATTTACATTCAGCAATCACACCTAGATGACTTAAAAATTTCTTCAATCTGGTCTTCAGTCTCCTCAAGTGATTCTTCCTGATCCTAAGACTGCTGTTCTGGATTCTAGCTGGATCCTGACTCTCCCTTCTGATGTGACGGAGGTGACCAATAATTGTTGACAATCATCCCAAGATGGGTGGTAGGTGTTAAAGACTGGCTCTAAGAGACTAATTAAAGCCAATTGCATTTCAGAAAAAGAAGGATTTTGCATTTTCCAATTATAGAGATTGCTTGTGGAGAACGGGACATAAAATACAAAGGTTAATCCCCACAACTTCCATCTACTGTGGGAGCTTCCCTCAAGGGGAGGATGGTCTTGCCACTGTAATATCCTTGTCTTCCCCTTTCCCATACATGGCTTTGGATATGAGGTGGTAAAACTATGGGCTGCTGTTATCTTTGTCCCCATCCCACTGTGCCCCTCCCATGCCACACTGGGGCTACATGAGGGTAGAAGGTCTGTCTCATCCAGGCTTAGTGGAAGGACTGGGGGTTTCATTGGTGGGTCTCTTTTAGTGGCAGATTTGTGTCAAGAAACAAAAATATGCACTCCAGTTCTTAGGAAAATAGTATTTAACCAAGGGGCTGGATTCTAGATCAGGGCCATCTATTGGTTAATATACGGGAATTGTTCAGGGTTGCTGGGATTCCATCACAATATCTCAAATGGCTTGGGTCAAGTGAGGATCAAAGGATCTGGTGTCCAGCCAACCCACCCCAAAGGTGAGCCACTCAAGTTCCTCAAATTTCCTCAGGAGAGCTTAATGCCATAATCACACTTGTCCACAAAATCCTCTTTGAAATGCTGTAACATACAGCCTAGAGGGGTCTTTGCATTTCTAGGTCCTCTCCCTATTAAAAGTACAAAGACAGGGGTTGTGGTGATGAAAAGACTGATGAGCAAAACAGTTAGAACTATGAAAATAGACTTACCAGGTTGGCCACCCAACAGAGGCAAAATATGTGGCTCCTGGAGATAGGTTGGGAGCCCAGTGGCACTCACAGAGATCTGTGGAGACCTAAGGCAATCAAAACAACCATAATCCAATTTCTTAGAAACAAGAATGGTCAGGAAAAAGATATAAAGAGAGATTACAGTGGGAATGAAGTCCTGAAGAGTCTCTGGTCATAACGGTCAGTAATCCAGTCCGGCGGGACGGCTCAATAGGCTAATCCTCCACCTGCGGCGCCGGCACACTGGGTTCTAGTCCCTGTCGGGGTGCCAGATTCTGTCCCAGTTGCTCCTCGTCCAGGCAAGCTCTCTGCTATGGCCCTTGGAGTGCAGTGGAGGATGGCCCAAGTGCTTGGGCCCTGCACTCCATGGGAGACCAGGAGAAGCATCTGGCTCCAGCCGGATCAGCGTGGTGCGCCAGCCGCAGTGCGCCGGCCACGGCAGCCATTGGAGGGTGAACGAATGGCAAAGACCTTTCTTCTTTCTGTCTCTTCTCTCTCACTGTCCACTCTGCCTGTCAAAAAAATAAAAAAATAAAATGTCAGTATTCCAGTCACAGAGATGATCAAATGACAGAGGCTGGAAAGAATCAGGAAATAACTTCCTGCAGGTCAAAGAGAAAAATACAAAAATGACAAGACAAACAAGAGGGCCAGTATGACAGAACTGAAACAGGAGGCTCCCACTTCCATTGTAGGTGGCTCATGGAGGGGAGGTTTGACCTCCACTCTCAACTAGAAGAACTGGTTCCCAGTAAAACAGGTAAGTGAGACTCACCTCAGGGGTCTCTGACTGACTCCTGAAAATGAAGAGAGGTCAGCAGACTCTGCCTTCTGGCTGTCAGAGCTTCCCCAGGTTGTCTCACAGCCCTGGAATGTCTCAGGTGGTGCCTCCTTAGAGAACTCTGAGTACCCAGGGCAGAGAGGCTGCTGGCTGGTCAGTATCTGAACAGAGTGCTGATATACACAAACTTCCTGAGGCCTCAAGTGTTATATTTGGAACAACAGTGAATTACAGAAGATGCCAAATTATGGAGTCTATTTCCAAAAGCTGGCAGCTGCAAGACAGCATGTGCTCTATGCTGTGCTATGAGGTGTGAATTATGGCAAGACTTTTCCACAGTCATTACATCCATGAAGTTTATCCCCCATGTGAATTTTCTAATGAATTCCGAGTTGATTTAGAGAAAAAGGCTTTTCCACAGTTAGTACATTCATGAGGTTTCTCCACTGTGTGAATTCTCTGATGTCTGGTGAGGTCTGACTTATACAAAAGGCTTTTCCAGGTGATTACATTTATGGGATTCCTCCCATGTGAAGTCTCTGATAAGCTATGATTTATAGCAAAAGGCTTTTCCACAGTCGTTACATGTATGAAGTTTCTCCCCTATAGGAATTCTCTGATGTGTTATAAGGTATTATGAATGGCCAAATGCTTTGCCACAGTCATTGCATTCAGGAGATTTCTCCCTTGTGTGAATTCTCTGATGTATGATGAGGTGTGATTTCTGGGCAAAGGCTTTTCCACAGTCAGTACATTCATGAGGTTTCTCTCCTGTGTGAATTCTCTGGTGTGCTATGAGGTGTGACTTATAGCCAAAGGCTTTTCCACAATGGTTACATTCATGAGGTTTCTCTCCAGTGTGAACTCTCTTATGTCCTATGAGGTGTGATTTCTGGGAAAAGGCTTTTCCACAGTCAGTACATTCATGAGGTTTCTCTCCTGTGTGAATTCTCTGGTGTGCTATGAGGTGTGACTTATGGCCAAACGCTTTTCCACAGTCATTACATTCATGGGGTTTCTCTCTTGTGTGAACTCTCTTATGTGTTATGAGGTATGATCTCTGGGAAAAGGCTTTTCCACAGTCTTTACATTCATAAGGTTTCTCTCCTGTGTGAATTCTCTGATGTGCGATGAGGTATGACTTACAGCTAAAGGCTTTTCCACAGTCGTTACATTTATAAGGCTTCTCTCCTGTGTGAATTCTCTGATGTGCTATGAGGTGTGATTTCTGGGAATATGCTTTTCCACAGTCATTGCATTCATGAGGTTTCTCTCCGGTGTGAATTCTCTGATGTGCCATGAGGTGTGACTTATAGCCAAAGGTTTTTCCACAGTCATTACATTCATGCGGTTTCTCTCTTCTGTGAATTCTCTGATGTGCCATGAGGTATGACTTATAGCCAAAGGTTTTTCCACAGTCATTACATTCATGCGGTTTCTCTCCTCTGTGAATTCTCTGATGTGCCATGAGGTGTGTTTTCTGGGAAAATGCTTTTCCACAGTCATTACATTCATGATTATTATCTCCTGTGTGAATTCTCTGATGTCTTATAAGGTCTAATTTTTGGGGAAAGGTTTTTTCACACTCATTACATTCATTAGGTTTATTCTGCCTGTGAATTTTCTGATGTCTAATGAAATCTGACTTCTGGTAAGTGGTTTTGACACATTCATTACTCACAAGCAAGTTTTCTTGTATGTGAGCACTGTGATGGATGGAATGGCAGGATTTACAACTTAATGACTTTCCATAAAGTTTACAAGCATAGGATTTTGTCCCTATTTGTTGTCTCTGATTTATTGCAAGATGTGATTTGTAAGTGACAGGTGCTATAGGCCTAATATGCTCACAAAGTTTTTCTGTTTTGTGGGTGTGTTGGTGCTTACTGAGGTTAGAATTTTTATGGAATTTTTTTTCTATTTGAGTTGCCTTTCCTACAGTGACAGATGACTTATTACAGGTCTCTAGCATATGAACCCTCTCAGAGGTACAAAATTTCTCCATACTATTGAAGGCTTTCCCTTCATTACGTTCCAATGTCTGCTTCACAGAGGGAATCTTGTGATGCTGACTAAGATGGTCCCAGGACTGCAGAGAGATCCCAGGTGCTTTAATGGCATCAACTTTCTCTCCAGCTTCAAGTTCACCAGCTCCACTGGGCTGATGCACATTTTCAAATATATTGCATTCCACAGGTTGCATTCCTGAATAGGTTCCCTTCTTGATGCTCAGATTTGTCATATGGCTTGAACTTGAACTAAGCGTTTTTCTTAATTCAACACTTTTGGGAGTTGATGTCCTGTTGTATTTTATAACATCCTGATTTAAATTTTTGCCTTTGTTTTCCTGGTTGTTCATAATCAGGCAATCCCTTCTCATGGTGACTAAAATAAGAAAAAATAACCATGTCAGTGAAGCATGTAACAGTTTCTCCTGGCATAATCATCCAAAATGAAGGAATTTACTCATTATCCAAGTGGCATAAGATTTTAACATAATCTATCCAAGATACTTATTTATGACCACTACATGTTTTTTCTTCTTAATACAATAATATATGAATTTATAACAATAGATTTTCCAATGTTCAATCATGATATTGCTTTACTACTTAGTTTTCCAGTGTGGCAGAATGGGTTAAGGTGCTAAGATGTGTTAAGTCACTGCTTGGGATGCCTGCATCTCCAAAAAGTACTAGTTTGAGCCTTATCTACTCCATTTCCAATACTGCTCTCTGCTTATGTAAACTCGGAGAGAGTAGGTGATGGTACATATGCTTGGGGCCCTGTGAGACACTAAAGAGCCGTGGGTAGAATTCTAGGCTTTAGGATATAGACTAGTCTGGCCTAACTCTTGTAGGCATTTGGGGAGTGAGCTAATAGAAGAACTCTTTTGCCTTCTATTCTCACTGTCACTCTGCCTTTAACAATGATGAAACAATTCCATGAAATTTTAAAGGAGAAATATTTAGCAAAAATATTCAGACATTGCCTAGCAATTAATTTTTCCCTGTGCTTTCTCTTGAATTTATTTTTTAAAAATTGGTGTGTTTTGGTGCATTTCTCTGACATTTCAGCCATAAAGAAGGGCAAAATTATTTCTGCATCATTTACTTGCAGGTGGAAAAGAGTGAAATGTGTCTATCCTACAAGCAGGACCACACTGAAGAAACAATTTTTGAATAGATGGTTGTCACATGTTTGCTCCTCCCAGGAAAGCTGCATTTGTGAGATTTTTCTTTCTTTTTTTTTTTTTTTTTTTTTTTTGACAGGCAGAGTGGACAGTGAGGGAGAGAGACAGAGAGAAAGGTCTTCCTTTTGCCGTTGGTTCACCCTCCAATGGCTGCCGCGGTTGGCGCGCTGCGGCCGGCGCACCGCGCTGATCCGATGGCAGGAGCCAGGTGCTAGGTGCTTTTCCTGGTCTCCCATGGAGTGCAGGGCCCAAGCACTTGGGCCATCCTCCACTGCACTCCTGGGCCACAGCAGAGGGCTGGCCTGGAAGAGGGGCAACCAGGACAGAATCTGGCGCCCGGACCGGGACTAGAACCCGGTGTTCCGGCGCCGCAAGGCGGAGGATTAGCCTGTTGAGCCACAGCACCGGCCTGTGAGATTTTTCAAATGAAGTCTACTTTTTCTACAATCTATGACAGCATCCACATCTTCCTAAGGAAACATGACATCTTCAGCTTCTCAGAACTACAATAGATACAGAAATGTACCAATGTAACACCTGGGATATACACTCTCTATCACATTAAAGAATTTATTTTTGCAACCCAGTGGGTATTCATTCTTTGAAAGGTGTTTTCTAGCTCATTCTGAAATCAACAGCCTGGTTGCCTCCTCAATTCGTTCTATAACTGTTCCTTTGTGATATTTTAAATTTATTGACACTTTTATTCAATTGTCAACTATCTTCACAGAAAACTTCACTTCTTATGCCTTTGATAACTTTTTGCCTTTTTTTTCCACAATGATACTAATAAATAAGAGAGAATTCATACTTCAAACTCCAAGCTTAAGCATATTTGAGCCACTCAAACTGAACACAAGAGTTACATGACCTTGGGACTCAGAATCTCATGACATTCTTGCTCAATTTAACATCACTTATTTTCGTGTTCCTATAAACATTCATGTTTAACTTCATGATTTCTGATGTCACAGAACAGAAGCTTGCTCCTGGTCATCTTTTAGCATTTACTCATTTGCTTACTTACTTAAGAGTCAGAGAGACAGAGTGAGACACAAAGAGAGAATGAAACAGGGTTGCCAGTCACAGGCTCGCTCTTCTAATGTTCCCAACAACCTATCATTTTCTTATGTATCTGAGAGACACACAGATCGAGAAAAGGGGGAAAGAGCCAGTTCACATATATTGGTTCAGTCTTGAGCTACTTAAAAGAGTAAGTTCATTGGGCCGGTGCCATGGCTCACTTGGCTAATCCTCCGCCTGTGGCGCTGGCATCCCATATGGGTGCCGGGTTCTGGTCCTGGTTGCCCCTCTTCCAGTCCAGCTCTCTGCTGTGGCCCGGGAGGGCAATGGAGCATGGTCCAAGTGCTTGGGCACCTGCACCCGCGTGGGAGACCAGGAAGAGGCACCTGGCTCCCGGCTTCGGATCGGCGTAGCTCTGCTTGTAGCAGCCATTTCGGGAGTGAACTAACGGAGGGAAGACCTTTCTCTCTATCTCTCCCTCTCACTGTCTGTAACTCTACCTCTCAAATAATTAAAAAAAATAATAATAAAAAGAGTAAGTTCTGTGCCTGGCCAAAACCATGAGTGAGAACTCCATCTAAGCAACTAGTAAGAAACCAGTTTCTGTAAGTTGTCCCAGAAGGAAAATGTAGGAAAGTGTAGAGGACAAGTTAAATTTGGTGAATGTATCTAACCTAGAAGAAAACTCTTAGTGACATAAGAAAAGTACTGGAATCTTTTAAAATCAAACAACATATTCATCAAGAACAAAAGAGTCACATACTGCTATCCCTAGATACTCTACAATGCTCGTGTCTGATGTAACGAATCGGCTGCTGACAGCAGTAATACTTGTGAAAGACTAGTGGGAAAGCACCAGCCAACAGCTGCTGCACTCTTCCTGCCTTGGACTCCCCGCCCATTGTGTGCAGACTTACCTGGAAGGCTCTGATGCAGGTCTTCTTCCAGTATCCACGGCTCTCCTCCTTGCTCCAACTTGAAGATCAACTCAGGTTTGGTAACACAGCACCCTGTTCATGGAAACAATGTAAGACTTTGTGAAATCACTATCCTGGATTGTTCAAAGGGCTATGGCCTGGTTCAACAGCTATGCACCAATGTTCCAATCTGAATCCTCTCCTACACAGTGGTCATTCATATTATTCATGGACTCACATTCTATATCTGCCCATCATCAAACTTTATGCAGTGTTGACTTGTTTGTCAAAGAGCAAGGAAGTGTTCCCATTGGCTGGTGATGGTGTCACTCACCCGAAGAAAGCAGGTTGTTGTAGATCTCCAGCATCACCTCCCTGTACAGGATCTTCTGCTCATGGGTCATGGTCTGCCACTCCTCCAAGGTGAAATACACCACCAGGTCTTCAAATGCAACCATCTCCTGCAACACAACACTTTGGTCAGCATTTCAACCCTGTCACAAAACAAACACTGACGTTGTGTGCCTTGTAGAGGCTATGAAGGAAGAAGGTGGATGTGGTTACATCTGAGAGCTGTGGAGCATTAGGACAGGCACACAGGATCATTCAGCATCAGATCCCAAAGGGCCACATCTGTCAAGGGGAACTGCAAAGTGGCTGAATAGGGGCCCAGACGGACAGTGGGTGAGCCATGCTAAGGAGAAGAATGTAGGAGTATTCAGGGAAAAACACAAGACAGCATCCATGACCCTACGATGGAATGAACATGAAAAATATACAGTCAAACTCTATACACAGTTACATCAAAGATGGCAGAAAACTGTATTTAAAAAGAGGGGGCAGGAGTTAGCTTAGTGCTCACAATGCCAGCTAAGCTACCCTACCTCAGAGTGCCTAGGCTGGTTTTCCAGTACAGCTCCAGGTTCCAGCACACAGCTAATGCAGACCTGCAGAACAGTAATGCTGCCAGCACGGAGGGAGGCCTCAAGTCCACTCCTGACTCCCGGCTTCAATCCTATCCACCTCGACTCAGCGGGGTTATTCAGGGAGTGAATAAGCCCATGGGATCTCTCTGTATCTCTCCTTCCAATTTCTCTATCAAGCATATAAATACTTCTAAATAAAGGAGGAGATTCAAGTATGCCAATTATAGAATATAGCTTTTGGCTTTATCTATGGTTATTCTACAGATAAACATTTGAAGACTTGAAATAACACCAAATTAAAGTGAAAACAATCTAATTGTTTGCCAAAAACCAAACTTTGGGAAATCTGCAGAACAATCCACATGTGACTAGGTCAGAGACATGTACAGAGATTTGTTGAAGAGCCTGCAGTAAGCTTGTGATGCAGCAGGTAACGTCTCCATTTGCAATGCTAGCATCCTGTGGGAACAGATGATTGGTGTCCTGGCTGTTCCAACTCTAATCCAGCTCCTTGCCAAGGTCCTGAAAAGCAGCGAAGATGACCTGAGTACTAGAACACCTGCAAGAGGTACCTAGTGCTAAACACAAATCAGCTAAGTTTGGTTTTAAATTGTTAGGGTAATGCAGTCCTTAACAGATCTGAGGAGCTGCACTTGATTCATGGATAGAATCAGGAATGTGTGGGGAAAAGAATCTACTGTAGATTCTTTTCATGTTTAAGTTTATTTATTTGAAAGGCAGAATTATAAAAATTGAGAAAAGTGGAGACAGATTGAAAGATACTTTGCATGCATTGCTTCACTCTTCAAACGGCCACAATGGCTGGGACTGCACCAGGCCTAAACCTGGAGCTTGAAACTCCACTGCTATAAAATTGGCCTCCTGGGACACAGAGGGGAAAGAGCAAAAGTTGTCTAACGATGTGAGATACTGCAATTCCTCATTAAATCTGCATTTGATACATTTACATTTGAAAGAAACATTCTATAAGTGGAGAAATGCTAAAGTGGAAAGAATTATTGGAAACTGTCATTAAGTTTATTTTTTTAACTCTTTCAATTAAATTGTCGTACCAAATATTCCTAAATAACTCATTTTTAATCCTTTAAAATGATATTTGAGCTTACCTAATAATACAATTTATGTGTCATCAATGGATCATATTACACATAGGAAAATTATTTATATATACATATATATTTAATGGAGAACTAAATATTTGGCTGCAAAACAGGCTGTCTACCTTCTAAACTCTTTGTGAATATTTAAAGTTGTACTACCTGGTAATTCCTTACCCAAAAGTTCCTGAAATTGATCTATTCATCATTTCTTACAGTATCTGTAAATATGTGCAAAAATGTATTTTTTT
>JADBBT010003189.1:0-11869 GCA_015711505.1 Sylvilagus bachmani | reverse complement strand
CAGGCAGAGTGGACAGTGAGAGAGAGAGAGAGACAGAGAGAAAGGTCTTCCTTTTTGGTTTACTCTCCAATGGCCACCCCGCAGCCGGCGCACCGTGCTGATCCGAAGCCAGGAGCCAGGTGCTTCCTCCTGGTCTCCCATGCGGGTACAGGAGCCCAAGCACTTGGGCCATCCTCCACTGTACTCCCAGGCCACAACAGAGAGCTGGACAGGAAGAGGGGCAACCGGGACAGAATCCGGCGCCCCTACCGGGACTAGAACCCGTTGTGCCAGCACAGCAAGGTGGAGAATTAGCCTATTGAGCCACGGCACCGGCCAGTAGACTGCTTTTTTAAGACACAATGGGTTACAAATATCTCCAGAGATTCTTAAAAGAGGCTACAGAAAAGAATACTAAGTACTTTTAGGAAGGACATTTCTGGGAATAGATCCAGACGCATAAAGAATAATGGATTGCACAAAGTTATTCCACATGCTAGGACAAAACAGACCTAATGTGCACAGTGGCAAGTCCAATCTGTCCAGACACACCCCAGGCAGGTGTCAGCAAATGTTTCTCTCGAGCGCTTTGCAGGCTTTCAGAGGCAGTCTCTTCTCAATCTGTGCTTGTGCTTGTAATACAGTGAAGCACTGGTTCTGTGGGAACTTGGGTCATGGGCTTCAGATGCCCTCTGACCCCTCTATCCTCAGTGTTTGCTCAATCCATGAACCCAATGGTTGCCCAGTGATTTCATGCTCCACCCTTATCAAACACTGCTCTCAGGAAAACCTTTGTATTCAGTTTGCCTCAAGTCTGTACATAGCAGGCCAAACCCTCCACTGGTTCACTTAACTAAGTGGGAAGTTCATAGCCTAGATCAGTCATCATGCAGTAAACATTTAAGGGAGAACAACAGAGAGAAATTTCACTGAGCTCTTCATATGAAACAATCCTATGTAGCAGGCACCACCCGGGGAAGTGATGTGATTGACACGTGAGGAAGTGAGACACAGGGAGTGTAAATAGTGTGTTGGGGACGGCATTGTGACGTAGCGAGTTAAGCTTCTGCCTGCAGCACCGACATCACATAAGTGGCCAATTTGAGTCCTGACTGTTCCGCTTCTGATCCAGCTACCTGCTACTGTGCCTGGAAAAGCGGCAGATGATGACCCAAGTGCTTGGGCCTCTGCACCCATGTGGGAGATCCAGATGAAGTTCCTGGCTTTTGGCCTGCCCTAGCCCTGGCCATTGTGGGAGTGAACCAGCAACTGGAAGATCCATCCTTCCTTCCTCGATTCCTCCCTTCCTCCCACCTTCCCTCCCTCTCTTTTTTCTTTCTTCTCTCCCTCCCTCCCTCTCTTTCTCCCTCCCTCTCTTTCTCCCTCCCTCCTTCTCCCTCCCTCCTTCTCCCTCCCTCCTTCTCCCTCCCTCCTTCTCCCTCCCTCCTTCTCCCTCCCTCCTTCTCCCTCTCTGTAACTCTATCTTTCAAATAAATAAATCTTAAAATAATCAACAAATAATTTGTTGAGGATTCTTCCCAGAGCCAGCTAAGATTGAACTAGAAGCTCAGCCCAAATGTCATTTCTTCAGTGTATGTATATGTAATGAATACTACACCACCTCAGAAAATAAGAAGTAATAAGGAAAATGGTTTCCCTAGAAAGTGTTCCACATAAATTTCCTATTATTTGTCTACTTTTCCTGCCAGTCCACCCCTACAGGAGTACGTGTTTCTGTGTTCATATAATGGAGTGCATAATTGTCTCTTCTTAGCTTTGTTTATACCAACAGTCATCCAGCACAGTTGATAAGCACCTGGATTTCTCCACGTGGTCCTAAAATAAAACCTTTGAGTCTTATCAACATATACTGTTTCCTTGGCAATAACTTGGTAAAATCATAAATAGTAAAAGGTGATAACCAATTGGAAGTCATTCTTTCAGTACATGATGCCAGTAATCCCTTCCAGGATTTGCACCTCTGCTTTGTCAAAGAAAAATTTCTCATTATTTAACTACAGTTGGTACAGATGGAAGGTTTTTCTAAAAATCAACAGTAAGAAAGTTCCAGAAAGTATGTGCACTAGTGTAGCAAATAACTATGCTATACTAAAATCATCTTTATCTTCTGCTTTATAAAAATCCACACTACATATTTATTAAGTAAAATGTGTTCATATTGAGTGAGCAACACTTAGAAAGCAGCACTGTTATGAAATTTTTGGAAAAAATATTTAAGTTTTGAGTAATATGGAATTAATCTTTTAAAATGAAAACCTTGAAGTTATATAATCATTCATTGTTGCTTAACTAGAAGACAGTAAAAGAATAGCAATTTTATGTAAATACAGAAAAAGCTAATACCGTATAACTTGAAAGCAAATATCTAGAACTTTAATCCATAGAGATAGTCAGGTCTAAAGAGTGTTAGCTCCTTCACTAAAACAACTGATGGGCTTATATGATAATCATTAGTAATAAGTTTACTATATTTCTTCATTTGTATTCTTATGAAAATATTGCATACACAAGTAACTAATGTAGTCAGACTCAATTGTCTAAGTATTAGACCAGAGCCACAACTCTGGATGATAATCTCAACCATTTGTAAAGTATATTAAAATACAGCCTCTCACATTGTATCCCATTCATGCTTAATCATTGTCATCAGCACTGGGGGAACAAGAATCCCTTTAGAAGACTCTGACGATCAGAAGAACTGGTAGTACCCCTGTAACGAGCTAATATATTTGAAAGGAATTCTAATAGACATTTCAAGTCATTTATATTTTAGTTATTAAAAAACATGTAGGGGTCAGTGCTGTGGCACAGCAGGTCTAGCTGCCACCTGCAGTGCTGGCATCCCACATGGGCACCAGTTTGAGTCCCTGCTGTTCCACTGCTGATCCAGTTCTCTGCTATGGCCTGGGAAAGTGGCAGGAAATGGCCTAAGTCCTTGGGTCCCTGCACTCATGTGGGAGACCCAGAAGAAGCTCCTTGTTCCTGGCTTTGGGTCACCCAACTCCAGCTGTTGAGGAGTGAACCAGTGGATGGAAGCTCGCTCGCTCGCTCTCTCTCTCTCTCTCTGTCTCTGTCTCTGTCTCTTCTGCCTCTGCCTAACTCTGCATTTTAAATAAATAAATCTTTTTTTAAAAAAGTAATGCATTTACTGCTTCATTGTTGCAAAAGACATCCAAACTATTTTTTTTTTTTGGCAGGCAAAGTTAGTTAAAGAGAGAGAGACAGAAATAAAGGTCTTCCTTCCTTTGTTTCACCCCCCCAAATGGCCTCCATGGCTGGCGCGCTGCACAGATCTGAAGCCAGAAGCCAGGTGCTTCCTCCTGGTCTCCCATGTGGGTGTAGGGCCCAAGCACTTGGGCCATCCTCCACTGCCTTCCCGGGTCACAGCAGAGAGCTGGACTGGAAGAGGAGCAACTGGGACAGAACCAGCACCCCAACCGGGACTAGAACCCAGGGTGCCAGCACCGCAGGCGAAGATTAGCCTAGTGAGCTGCGGCGCCAGCCTAGACATCCAAACTTAAGTCATCATGGTAAATAAGACAGAATTTGAAAAGTTCATGGAAAATGGAATTCAAAGAGGTTCATTTTGGTGCATCTATTTTTGAAGATTCTTCAAATGCATGAAAATCAAATTTTCTATACCAAAATAAACTTATTAATTCCATTTTATCACAAACATTTTGAAGTACTCTCATGTACTTTTTTTTTAATTTCACAGATAGAGTTAGACAGTGAGAGAGAGAGACAGAGGTCTTCCTTCTATTGGTTCACCCCCCAAATGGGCACTATGGCCTGCGCTGTGCTGATCCGAAGCCAGGAGTCAGGTGCTTCCTTCTGGTCTCCCATGCGGGTGCAGGAGCCCAAGCACTTGGGCCATCCTCCACTGCCTTCCTGGGCCACAGCAGAGAAGTGGACTGGAAGAGGAGCAACCAGGACTAGAACCCAGCGCCCACATGGGATGCTGGCACCAAAGGTGGAGGATTAACCAAGTGAGCCACGGCGCCGGCACCTCATGTACTTCTTTAATGAATTTTACATCCATAATAGCTTAATTGGTTAATTGACAGATCTTAAATTAATAGATTCCTTAATTGATAATGAAATTGCATATATTTGCATGTATGTGTGTGTTGTGTGTGTGTGTATATATATATATATATATCATGCCTGATATACACTGGTAGACTTTCCTTCCTTTTCCAATATTTGCTCATATCTAGTCTAGTTGTTATGCACATGGAAGAATAAGTTTATCTAGCTTTTTTGCATGGATATATTGTCATGGAAATTTGAGCTTAAAAATAACAGTGTAGCTATGGAAACAGACCTCAACAAGACTAGTTAACAGAACATCTTATACTGAACGAGATTGTCACCACAATGCAAATTTTTTTGGTTTATTCAACACAGTTTCATGGCAGACATACCATGAGTATAGTCAATGGAGAATCTAGTATGGCTCTTATGTAAATAAACTTCATTTTATCAATTATTACAGTCAATATTTATTATATTCATGCTCACTTTTATTTAGATATGTTATGCTAACTCAAAAACAGCAAATACAAAATGATACTTTCTCTGACTCATTTATTCTATCACTCAAAAAACAGCTACCATGAATACTGATATGTACCCAGAACTGAGCTAACTTCAGCACATAAGTCATGCATGGTGCCTGTCTTCAATGACTTTCCATCTAATGAAGAAAGTGGATACAAAACTGACATGAAGCACTTCCCCAAGTTCACGGATAAATGGAATTTTTTTAAAAAGTCCATTTTGATGGGAAAAGAAATGGAAATCTTGGAGGAGCATGGTCAGGGGAGGGTGATTAAGATACCACTGGCACACCTGTATCCACACTGGAGCATCTGGCTCCCCTTCTAGCTGCCTGTTAATGCATACCTGTGGAGTAGAAGGTGATGGCTCAAGTACTTGGTCCCTGTCACTACTGTGGGACATTTGGATTGGGTCCTGGGACTTGGCTTTGGCCTGGCCCAGCATCAGCTATTGCAGGCATTTGGGGAGTTAACTAGTGGATAGGAGATCTGACAGAAGGATGTCATCCGTGATGATGATTATGATAATGACTTCTGGAATACATCCTGAAGCTATTTGAACTTAATGATGTTTAATAAGTAGAAGAGTATACACTAGTGATTAAAATTCAGCAGTAACACTGGGGTTTATTATCAAATGTTACATGTGTATAATTTGTGCAAGCTTTACTTTTTGTGACTGGAAACACAGCAAGGTGTTTTCACAACATCACTACAGACAAATGAGTAATGCATTGTGCTATGATACAGTAAGGACTACAACATCACTAAGGAATATGCATTTTTCAACTCCATCACGATATTATGGGGCCACTGTATATGCAGTCCACGCTTGACAGAAACCTTGTACATAGCACATGACTGCAGTTATCCTAAGGACCAAGCAATTAGAAATGTGAAAAATGCTACAAGAAAAGTGTCGCTGCTAAGATGGCAATGAAGAACAGAAAAAAATATAAGTAAGTTCATGAAATCCTCCATGGTAAATGACATTCAAACTAATAAACTGAGACTTATAATGAGACACTGGAGTTTACAGAGAGGGATTGAAAGAGAAGGAAGTGTTGCAAAGAAGGAAACAATCCATGTGAAGATTTGGAAGTGGGAAGAGTTGGATGGTGCAGTGGTTTGGATGTGGCTTGGGTTTATTCCCTAAGGGTTCATCTCTTATAAGCATGTTCCTCGGTACGGTGATATTGAAAGGTGGTAGAAGTTTTAAGAGATGGAGGCCTCATGGAAGGTGATGAGGTTTGGAAGCTACTGCCTTCTGAAAAGATAAATGTAGCTCCTAGAGGACCTGGTATGGTGAGTTGCTATAAGAAGGACAAAAGGAGCCTCTCCAGGTCTCTGGCTTCTGTCTCCCCATGTGAATATCCCTCTCACATGTGCTGACATGTAGTCGAGGGAGCCCTCACCAGAGCTCAGTGGATGTTGGTGTCATGCTCTTAAAAACCTCCAGAACTGGATAAAAATGAATCTTTTTTTCTTCGTAAAGTATTTAGCCACAGATATTTTGTTATGGCAACATGACATAAGGAAAGGCCGCATCAATCACACACCTTCTTGATGAGTTATCTTATTTTCCATTTTACACTCTCCTCCTCCCTATACCTTTGGATCCCTTTACATATATACCCTTTGTCTCAGACTTTGCTTTCTTGGGAATCGAATGTTTAAAGCTATCTCAGGGCCAGTGCTGTCATCCCATGGTGGCAAAGTGAGTCAAGCCACACCTGAGACGCCAGCATCCCTTACGAGTGTCTGTTCAAGTCCCAGCTGCCCCACCCCAAATCATCTAAGCCTCAATACAATTTTGGAAAATATATTCCCAAGCACAAGTATTTAACATTAGAGAAATTCTAAGCATTCATATGAGGAAAATGTCATGGCTATTTCCTTCTTGTCACTTCAATCAGTTTTTTGCAGTATGCAAAGTGATAATACAAAAATAACAAGAACAATAATATTTTAATGATACTTACTGACGATATTCTATTGATGTAGAAACACAATATTGAGGAACTACAAAAGACAAAGACATTATCAACTAATATATCACTTACACTATCAAGAAGTAGTTGACTAATCCTATGTATGACAATAAAGTAAAACTATTTTTAATAAAGATCATTCAAATCAGACCAACACCCATCTCCTACTGGTCAGGTGGAGAGAATGCCATCTTATGCTTCTCTAATATTATTAAACTTTATTTATATGTCCTATTAGTAATGCTAGTAAACTCTGCAAGATCCAGTAGAAATGCTCATTAGCAGAAGGAAAATAGTTTCCATTACATAATTGAACATATTTACATACTAAAAATGATGGTGTAAAATGGTTTTTCATCTGCCCTCCTTACATCTATCAGTCTCTCTTAAATGATGTGAGGAAAAATTTTCAATGTCATCTCTTTTCTTCCTCCTAGCTTTGCTCCAAGATGTCTCCCTAGATCTTATACCCATAATTTTACAAAAATAAATACAATTGTGTCCTTCTCTTGGGCTTTCAGTACAAAGACTACATCAGTTCCCTCTGGGTATAGAGTGCCACTGTGACAATGCCAGAACCTTCACATGAAACGTATGAATGAGCAAACTGCTTTGCCTCTCAGCATTGCAATGATAAACATAAAATACAATTTACTTACTATATTGTCTATTTTATTGCAAAACTCCTTCTATCATTCCAGCTTGCAATAGCTGTTGTACTGAAATATCAATAAAAAAAATACCCAAAAGTATTCAACTCATTGAAAAGGAAGACAGTCTCCTCATTATACAGTTCCCCCCTTGGATGCTAACCAAAATATATATATATATATATATATATATATAAATATATATATATATGTATGTATGTATAGGAGGCATGGAGATTATTCTTGTTTTATTTAGAACACATTTTTCAAGGTATATCTTGCTCAGTATAAGTCAATGAGACACTGAATGGGTCCCCTGGTGCCCTGTGTTAGGAACTGATCTTGCTTAATTTCAAAACTCAAATTGCCGGCCAGCACCATGGCTCACTAGGCTAATCCTCTGCCTGCGGCGCCGGCACACCAGGTTCTAGTCCCAGTCGGGGTGCCGGATTCTGTCCCGGTTGCCCCTCTTCCTGTCCAGCTCTCTGCTGTTGCCCGGGAGTGCAGTGGAGGATGGCCCAAGTCCTTAAGCCCTGCACCCGCATGAGAGACCAGGAGAAGAACCTGGCTCCTGCCTTCGGATCAGCACAGTGCGCCAGCCGCAGAGGCCATTGGGAGTGAACCAACGGAAAAGGAAGACATTTCTCTCTGTCTCTCTCTCTCACTATCTACTCTGCCTGTCAAAAAAATAAAAACAACAACAACAAAAACACCTCAAACACCTCAAATTGCCTTCTAACCTCAATACTCATTCTGTCTATACCATCTTCCATGCATTGATCGTGGATCACTTAGTATTTCAGTGTCAGACACTGAAGCCCTGAGTTAAGTACTGAGGAAGGGGGTTCACCCATATGAAAGTGGAGCTTATCCATATTCTACATACTCACGTTTAGAGCACCAAAAGGCAGTAATTATGACAATGCCCCACAGGTGAAAATTCTAGTGTCAACAAGGTATCAGAGTGCAGTTGCTCAGAGTTTGACATTTATATATTTATATTTATGCTTATCTTTGTACAGTAACAGGGCCACTGAGTAAGAAATCTTGTCTGGAGCTTTGTTCTTTGAATCTCTCCAAGACAAAGAGAGACAGAAGATGAGATAAGCAAGAAGGCAACTCATTCTGTGAAGTGTGTGCAGAGATTGAAGATGACCTTCCCTGAAGAACAGCAGAGGAACTCAGGACTCAAAGACAGTGCAGTGGGAGTCAGTCCCAACATAAGAAACGAAAGGGACTAAAGGCTGAAAATGTATACAGGATTCATCGTTCTGCTGCCACCCTCACTTTAAAAGCCGAGAGCAATGACATTGGTAACGTTACCTAACCAGTCCCATGGGCAGGAGTCTTTCTGGGGTCAGGGCCTGTTCTACACTGAAGAAGACTTGGTCCCCCAAACTCATATGGATTTTGAACTCTTCAGTCTTATGTTACTGGTTGATGAACCAAAGGCGGAGACTTGATCTAGCTGTGACGTCTGAGAGGAGGGGCTGCTGGGAGGTCTTTGGTCATCGAGGGTTTAGTTTCAGAGTGCAGAGCAGCTTTGCTGGCTGCCTCCTGGCTCACCGTGTGCTGTTCCTCCACCTGCACTCCGCCAATGCTAGCGTCCACCAGATGCCAGACTAATGGGGCTGCATAACCCTAAACTGAGCCCTTCAAACTCTGAGTAAAATAAACCTTTCTGCCCCCATGAAGCTCCTCTCAGTGGTTTTTGTTAACATAATGAAAAGCTGACTAATCCAGCATCTAGGGAAGTGAATAAAAGACTTCAAGCTGTTTTTTCATTTTGGATTTATTGTATTTATTTGAAAGTCAGAGTTACAGAGAAAGAGAGAGAGAGAGAGGTCTGCTGGTTCTCTACCCCAATGGTCACAACAGCCAGGGCTGGGTCAGACGGAAACCAAGAGCCAGGAGTTTCTGGGTCTCCCATGTGGGTGCAGGGACCCAAGCATTTGGACCATCTTCCACTGTTTTGCCAGCCACATTAGCAGGGAGCTGGATCAGAAGTGGAGCAGCCAGGACTTGAACCAATGCCCATATGGTACTGCAGGCCAGGTGGTGACTTCACCCACTATGCTATAACAATGACCCCAAGACTCCAAGCTTTTAGTCAGTAGAAGTAAAGAGGATAAGGGTGAGATAGGGTTGACAAAGGTGCAGTTGGCCCCTGTTGTGGCACAGTGGGTTAGGTTTCTGCTTAGGACACTGACATTCCATATTGCAGTCTCAGCTACTCCACTTCTGATCCAGCACCCTACTTACGCATCTCAGAAAGTAGCAGATCAAGGATCAAGAAGTTGGTACTCTACTACCCACATGGGAGACCCACATGTGAGACCAGGATGGAGTTCCTGGTCCCTGCTTCAACTTGGCACAAACTTAGGTGGGAGCGAGCCAGCAGATGGAAAATCTCCTCCCTCCCTCCCTCCCTCCCTCCCTCCCTCTCTCTCTCTCTGCCCCTACTCCATCACTCTGCTATTCAAACAAATCAACCTTAAAAATAAAAGGAACAGTGACTGATAATTTGCATAAAGAAACAATAGGTGAATCTTATGCCCCTATCATTATGCTAACCAAAAAAAATATAAAAATAGACATCTTTGGGCCCCAGCCTCTCTCTAATCTAGTCATTCTAGTCTAATCTAGTCTAATCTAGTCAATAGCATCTAGGTTAAACAAATAAACCTCAAGTCCAGAAACAGTGCAAAGGAATTGTGGGTTTTGTGTGTGTTTAATTAGAGGGATGGTCCTCACCACCACAGATCTTGTTACTTAATTTGAATGTACAGACTGAGTGATATCTTTGCTTATTTCTGGAAAAGAACATACATGACTACCATCTTCTCTGTCATCATAATTCTCTGTAGGTCATTCCCCTCAATGGCTGCCCATGGCAATAACAGCCACCACAGTGGAATTTTGCAGGCTGACCTCTAGCTGGGACCCTACTAGGAAACTTGTATTAACATATTCACTTAAAATATGGTATTTTTATCTTATTAGTAGGGACCATGATTTTTCCATATTTCTTTTTTTTTAAGATGTATTTTATTTGTTTGAAAGGAAGAGATACAGAGAGAGGGAGAGACAGAGAGAGATCTTCCATCTGATCATTTAATTCCCAAATGGCTGGATAAGCCAGGGGTACGCCAGGTTGAAGCCAGGAGCCTGGAATTCCATCCTGGTCCCTGGCATGGATGGCAGGACCCAAACGCTTGAGCCACTTTAGGAGGGAACTGAATTAGAAGTGAAGCAGCCAGTACTCAAATGATACTCATACAGGATGTCAGCAATGCAGGTCGTTTCTTAACCCATGGCCAATCCTGTTTTCTCCATGCTTCTATTGGTTATCGTACCTGTGTGTTTGCATGTTTTTTGAGGGCTTTTGCTGCAAATTCAAATTATGCATCTGGAGACAGTCTTCTCATATCAATAAACCGCTTTTTATCTAAAATTAAGTCAAGTCCCTCTTTACCCAGTGTCCTCGGGTCCCAATCCCGTACCTTCCTTTCACAGATCCTGCTGTGTAGTAGTCCCATTCCTCCTCTGGGATCCAACACATCCCCATCTGTGTTACACTGTAACTTAAGAATGTCTCAGCCAGAGGTGGCCCGATATTGAGGGAATACTTGTGGTTTGCAATTGAGACATAGCTGCATCTTCTTCAGGTAATGGTAGACCTCTAGCCCATAGTGCAAAGGAATGGGCTACTTCTACAAGCTCACAGGGCTCATGAAAATCTGTAGATTCAATAATCTCAACCATCAAGGAACAGGCCACTCTCCCATTCTTTCAGAAGCAGTACCCTGACCACAACATAAAAGCCTACCTTGGCAGAGAGCTAAACCTTGGTTAGAGCTTTCTCTACCCTTTTGCTTCAGGAGGTGGGTGTTCCCTTGAATGCTACCAAAGACTTTGACCTTCAATTGATAACCAATCTCCACTTTTTTATCAAAGCATCAATTGAGCAAAGTACACAATTTCATTGTCTTTATGGTTACTATTTCCCCCATATTTCTGAAATGTTGACACAAGGGTATTCTATCCATTGTCCAGTCGTTCTACAATGGAAAGTGTATTCAGAACACATAGTCAATGCCAATTCTTAGGAAAAGATACATAAACCCTCCTATCTGGCTTACTCTAATTGATCCTTTAGGTAACCCTAAATGCCAACTCCTCAAAGAGGTATGCTAGCTGTCTCTTTCAGTTCTTCCCCATAGGGTTGTGTATATTCTCTATCACAGTACCCAGCGTGTCACATTGGAGTTTCTTATCACTCACCTTTATTCTACACTCTAACATAAGCGACTTGAGGTTAGGTACAATTATTTGCCTTGTTCATTGTTCACCAAAACTCTACTAAGTAGCAAAGTGTCAGAGACCTAACAGATAATCAATAAAAGTTTGTTTAAAGAATAAATGTTAGTACAGTCTAGTGCTGTGGCTTTCAATCATCTAGGTGTCCTATATCCAGTTAATAAAAGAATTCATTAGATGTAGTGATAAAAATATGGATTTGCAGATTAGGGCAAGATGGCGGAATAGGAAGGCAGCACACCGATAGTCCAGGGAGAGACAGTTTAATAAAAGTGGAGATACTGCAGGTTCAAGGAAGAGTAGGGGAAGAAACAGCAGAGGAAACTCTTCCGGAACTAGTGATTCA
>JADBBT010003188.1:0-11869 GCA_015711505.1 Sylvilagus bachmani | reverse complement strand
CAGCAGACCTGTGCACTCCAGGTGGGCGTGGGCATTGCACTGTGGGCTGCGCGTGGTCTCTGCACACTCAGTGCCTCCTGGCTTACTGTGCTCCTTGCTCAGGCTGCCGCAGAACAAGGCTGAAGCACCGGAAATGGCTTCTCAGATTGGTGGAGCCTGGGAGCCTGAGACCCAGTGTGGGCAGGGCGGGCTCCTCATGAGGGCTCCCTGTCCGCTTGATGCCCTCTTCTTGCTGACCTCACGTGGCTGTCCCTCTCTCGTGGCTGTGTCCTGATCAGCTGTGTCCGGGACAGCAGTCAGATTGGGTCAGGGCCCTATCATGACCTCACTTAAGGCCTTCTCCAAATCCACGTGCCCTGTGAGGCTGTCGGGGAAGCTCGTGTCCGTGGACTCAGTTCTCGCAGTCAGGATGGGCAGGTGTTCACGAGGGCAGGTGCCGGGTGTTCTTGCACCCCTGGCATGTCCCTCTGGGGCACTTACCCTGAGAGCACACGTGTGCCTTGGAGCTGCGTGCAGACCTGACGTGGTGAGGCCCGTGTGTGCCGTGGGTGTGTGCTTGTACCTGGGGCCCAAGGGTGTAGAGGGAGATGAAACAAGGCGTGCAGGATGCGCGTGTTCTGGCCTTAGGGCACAGGGTCGGGATCGTTGCGTATTTGGGGTCCTGTCTCCTGGCAGACACATCCACCTGAACTGCAGGCGAGCTGGCCCAGGTGGCAGAGAACACGAAGGTGGTTCTGCTCCCAGGGGGATTGAAGGGCATGTCTAGGCGCTGATGTTGATGTGCTCAGATCCCTGACTGCACGCCCCTCTCCCGGCCCCTGGCCTATGTCTGCTGGCGTGGTTTTTCTGAGGGAGACTGACGGGCCCCCGCCAGGGCTATGTGTGAGTGTGAGGGGGCTTGCTGCGGGAGGGCCGGAGCCATGCCCATCCTTGTGTTGGTGGGGCGGGGGAGTGGGGCTGGGCACTGGCATGGTGGAGGGCAGTGGTGCTGGGCTCGCTTTGGACCAGGATTTGGGGAGAAGACGCAGGAGGAGGGCAGAGCTAGGGCTTCTCTGAGAGAGCGAGAGAGAGCGAGAGCGAGCGCCAGCAGCCTCAGCGACGAGTTCCGGAGCCATGTTCTCGGGTGGACGGGTGGAGAACCCCAGGGGGGAGTCGCCTTGGAGTCTGCCCAGCTGGCGAACAGGGGCCCTGGACCTTGAGGCCCAGCTGCCCCTTCAGCATCTCGGGCGTCCTGCTGTGCAGGGCCTGGCCCTCTGGCCAAAGCCCTGCGTTCCTGCAGACTGGCCGTGTCCAGTCTGCCTTGCCATCTGCTCTGGCCTGTGTGGGCAGAGAGCCCGTGTGCTCTCCCAGGGAGAGCGAGCTCTGCCTGAGGGTCTGGGCTGACCGCCTCCCTCACTGTCTCAGGGCCAGCAGGCTCTCCCCAGTGCATGTTGGGTGCAGAGAGGCCAAGGTGAGCCGGAGTGGCCAGGGGCTGCCAGCCTCACCCCCTCTGGGGCAGTGCGGGCTGCGTGCCCCTGAGGCCAGCCAGAGCAGGACGCTCTGCCCCGCAGCTCCTGGGGTCCGCGGGGGCTTTTCCTCAGACCCCTGTGAGTCCTGTGGGAATGTGCCAGCGTCTGTGCAATCACTAGCTCTTGAAACCAGTTTTTCTCCAGATCCAAACCCAGACCCGTGTGTCAGGGGAGGCAGGGTGCTGTCCCCAAGGGGGGTCACAAAGCCCCCGGAGTCGCCGACCAGGACAGAGGACTTGCCGAGTGTACTTTGGAAAGCTGTGCCTGAGCACAGAAGCAGAAAAATTCCACACACACACACACACACACACACACACGTGTGTGCACACACACACTTGCACACACACACACATACACATACACACTTGCACACACACACACATACACACACACATGAACACACACACCCGTCTCCAATCCTATGTGCACTTTCCTTGGTATTGTTACTTAAAACCCTTCACTCTGCATCCTTGGCTCTGAAGAGATGCGCATTGTGGCCATTTCCCTCCCACTCCTCTGCCCAGTGGGTGAAACTGCGTGTCCACAGCCTGTCCACGGGAAGGGTCCGCTCTTAGGAGCCAGCCCGCCTGCCCGGGGAGGCCTGCAGGACCCCTGCAGGGGACGTCACCAGGGCCTGCCCTGACCTGCTCCGGGCCGGGCCCCTGCCTTCACCTGCTCATTGCTTCTTCTTGTGCTTGGTGGGTGGCTGGAGGGGTCAGATGCGAGCCCCTTCCAGTCCTGAGCTGCATCTGTACCTGGGATTTTGCAAACCCATGACTGTCCTGCTCATACGTCCCTGCACCCCTGTCGGTTCCTGTCTGGTGATGTTTTGTTTGAGTCAGAGCAGGTGGAACCACAGCACTGGAGGGCACCCTGTGGCCCGGGTCTCAGGCCGGCTGGTTGTGTGGGGTCGGACTTGGGGCAGGGATCTTGCCTGCCTCAACTCTGTCCAGAAGCGGGGAGCAGCGGTGAGTGGCAGTGAATGTGGAGGTGCCTGGGGCCCCAAAGGCTACGCAGCAGCCAGCAGGTGCTGTGGGGGAGGATTTCGATGGCTACGCTGCTGTGGGTGGTTCCGGGGGCGACATGTCCCATATTTCCAGGAGACAGGTTGTTGGTTGTTCATGTAAAATTGCATTATCAGGATCTGAGCTTGGGCCAAGTTCAAAACTGGGACGTGCTTTTGCTTCCGTGGCTGCCCCTGACTCACCGGGTGTTGGCTGGACACAGCGCGGACGCTGTGTGTGCCCGTCTGCCTGCTCCGCCCCCTTTAATTCTTTAAGTGGCGCAGATCTGCTCTAATCCCCTTCCTGTGGCGAGGAGGGCGGGCTGGGAAGGGTTTGCTGGCACCGAGTTCTGCGTTCCTTCGCAGGAGTCCCAGGCTCCGCAGCTCTTCCTGCTGCCTGGGACTTGTGTCCGTGCCCAGAGCCAAGCTCAGCAGATGCTCCCCCCCACTAGGGGCGGCCCTGACCCTCTGCCTCCTTGGGGCTCTGAGAGCACAGAGGAGTGTTTGTGCCCTGAGGTGAGACACAGGTGGAAACCCAGCTCCGTGGTCCCAGCGGCCCGGTGTTGGCTAGAGAACTCCATCTCTGTGAGCGTCAGGGTCCTCGCGTGCTGACGGAGATGTGGTGAGCGTCCAAGGCATGGAACTGGAAAAGCACAGGAAATCACGCCCCAGGGCACTGCGCTTGGCCTGCTACTGTCACCACGAACATTCGCAGAAGCTGGGAGGCGGGCTTTGTGTCCTGCTGCCCCAGGGAGGCTGAGCCCTGCACGTGACCAGCCTGGACAGCTGTAGGGAACCAGGCCGCTCGGCTGTCCTTTGTTCTATTTGTTCTGGCTGTGCTGGATTCCGTGGAGCACTGTGCTCCCCAGGACAGGAAGTCCTGGTGCCCTGTGCTCCCCTGGGACAGGAAGTCCTGGTGCACTGTGCTCCCCTGGGACAGGAAGTCCTGGTGCACTGTGCTCCCCTGGGACAGGAGTCCTGGTGCACTGTGCTCCCCTGGGACAGGAAGTCCTGGTGCACTGTGCTCCTCTGGGACAGGAAGTCCTGGTGCACTGTGCTCCCCGGGACAGGAAGTCCTGGTGCATGTTCCTCGCCTGGCACAGGAAGTCCTGGTGCACTGTGCTCCCCGGGACAGGAAGTCTTGGTGCATGTACCTCACCTGGGACAGGAAGTCCTGGTGCATTGTGCTCCCCGGGACAGGAAGTCTTGGTGCATGTACCTCATCTGGGACAGGAAGTCCTGGTGCACTGTGCTCCTCTGGGACAGGAAGTCCTGGTGCACTGTGGTCACCTGGGACAGGAAGTCCTGGTACACTCTGCTCCCCGGGACAGGAAGTCTTGGTGCATGTACCTCACCTGGGACAGGAAGTCCTGGTGCACTGTGCTCCCCGGGACAGGAAGTCCTGGTGCATGTACCTCACCTGGGACAGGAACACACCCCAACACGTCCTACTCTGTACGAACCCATGTGACCACCTGTGGGGGAGGCCATCTAGGTGGTGTCCCTTCTGGTTGAGATGGGGGTGGTCACAGCAGTGGGCACTGAGACCAGCATTCCTGGGGAGCTGGCTGTGAGCCAGGCCTTTTCCATCTCGTGTTACATCCTCCACACACTGCAGCTCCTAACACCCTCGCTCTCTGCTCTGCTCCCTGTGTCTTCCAGGGCACAGACCCCTCACTGCAGTGTAGACTGGAGTGTAGACATGAAGCTAGCCTTGCTCTCATTGCTTGTGCCCTGAAGGGGCCAAGCAGGCAGGGCCAGCGATGTCACCACTCATGGGGTTGGCCTTGTCCCCTCCGACTGGCAGCAGGGCCAGCACTTTTGATCCCCTGGCATGGGGGGGCAGATCTGCCTTTGTCAGCCTCCCATGTGTCAAATCAAATGATAGCACCTTTCCCAGTCCCTCTTCTTGGGGAGGCAAACTCGGCAAATTGCCAGGGACACTGGTTCTGGCGTCTGCCTGTGCCGTGGGTCACTGTGCCCCCCCCCCCCATCATGAGATGTCCATGCCTGTGTGTGAATTCAGCAGCTGGGACTCCCTCAGCCCCACTGTGTGCCACACACATGCTGGGTGTCTCATGCTGCTTCGCGTGCACCTCACGCAGTCCCACGTCTCAGCAGGCCTGCAGTGTCCCCACTGCCCACTCACCTGCTGGAGGGCCCTGGATCTGAGCATGGGGAGTCTCTGGTCAGAGCTCCTGCCCCTGACTTTTGGCCTCCTCGTGTGTGGGGTCAGAGCCACGGGCCTTGTGCTCTCACAGCCAGGGTGAATCACAGGCCCTGTGAGCTGCCCTTTGTGAGGTCGGCTGAGGGTCCCAGGCACCCGCGGAAGCCCCCTGAAGTTCCAGACGTGCATCAAGTAGGTGCAAAGTCTCCTGTCTTGTCTGTTGAGGGCTGCCTTGGCCAGGACCTTGCATACATGACCTCCACCACCTCCCCATGTCTGTGCCCTTACACTGCCTCTCGCCAAGCCCCTGAAATGGCCGCTTCACCGCCCGGCATGCTGATTGGCTCGGTCGTCCAGTCTGTTGCCTCCCCCTGGAGTGGGAGCTGCACAGGCCGGGCTGCCCCGTGGGCTGTAACCCAGGAGACTCCGGAGAGACGCTTATAGGTCTGGGGTGGGACAGGGCAGGATGTGGGGCTTCGGATGCCTGTTTCCAGATAAGGAAACCAAGACTGGTGAGGTGAAGCAACTGAAGTCCCACAGCTGATACAGCTCCTGCACCCCCGCTGACCGACACCCAGCCCGAGCGATGCCTGCTCCACACAGCTGCTTCTGGTCTGGGCCGCACACTCCCCGCCCTGTGTCTTCCCATCATCCCTCATGCATTTGTTAGCAGAAGCCATTGTTAGCTCACTGTGGTAATGAACCCGGCGATTCCTGAGTACAGTCAGCATCCATCACGTTTAACCTTGCAGGGGTCAGCAGTGCCCAGCTGCCTGGCAAGGGGTGGCCCTGTCTGAGGTCCCTGGTGGGCTCCGTGTGCCGGCCTCCAGGGCGTGAGCTGTAGCCGAGGTTCCGTGTTCCGCCAGTGTGCTCTGACCGCAGTCTCCCGTGTCCGCTGTGTCGCGGCACCACGCCTGCCCCTCCCTGGCCTCACTGCAGGACGTGGCGGGTGCGGGGCTCCCTGTGCTGTGCACTCTGGTTGTGTTTGTGGAGTGGCTGCAGGTGAAGCCCTGGAGGTCTCACTCCCTCACTTGTTCTGCACCTCCCCTCTGTGTGGAGATCTGGGGACTGCATCCCTGCAGAGGGCCCGCAGTGCTGTGGTCTTCCTCATCCCTGCTTGGGGGCGAGGGTGTCCACGGGCACCGTCTGTGCCTCTCACGACATGGGCTTCCCGCCTGCATCACTGGGTCCTTCTCTCGAGGTCAGTGGTGGGAAGCGGCGGTGGCCTCTGGGAGCCTTGAGGGCACGCGAACGCCATCATTATTAAGGTGCCGCTGCTTAGGTCGATAATTGGCATGGGGTCAAGAGTGCCACCGGCAAACCCTTGAGTTAGCAAACTGCTGTCTGTCCCTTAACTTTGTTCTGCTTGTTACCTGGTGCTTTGTTTAGCCTGATGAGGCTGTACGGTCACTACGGATGGGAAGCCAATACCCTGAGAAGGCCGGTGACCTGGCCTTGGGTGTTGTTGACAGTGCTGTGGAGATGGGCCGGCGACTGCGCCACTCTGTGCCTTCTCCATGAGGGGAACAGCAGGTGTATCAGCTGGCTCCCTGGCACAGCCTCTTGGTCTTGTCCGTGGGCTGCAGAGGCCAGGGTCACTGGCGAGAGGTGAGGGTGGCAGAGACCTTGGTCTTGTGCAGAGAGGAGGCGATGGTAGGGGTGGGGGAGGCACGCAGGTGCTTCTGGGGCACAGAGGGGATGGAGCTGGGGCCGGCAGGTCCTGGGCTGGAGCTCGGCGGGGCATGTCTGACACCTGTGCCTGCTCAGGTGCTCGTGGCAGGTGTGGCTGGGAGGAGACCCTGCTCTGCCCCAGGAGGCTTTACATGAAGCCAGGGAGTGAACCTGGTGGAAATGGTGTCACAAACCCAAGGAGAAGCTCGAAGCTGCCCTCTCTCCCTGTGGTGTACAAGTCCTCTTAAACTCAGAGCTGCGGTGGACAGGACCTGTGGTGACTGGGCCCTGGGGTCTCTGGTGGTGGAGTGGAACCCCAGCCTCTCGGCTCAGCCGAGGAGCAGGTTCAGGAATCGACCCTGGGCGTCTGTTGGTGTCTAGTGTGTCAGTGTGTGAGGCTGTGCTCACAAGTTGCTTACTTTTTTTTTTTTTTTCAGATTTACATATATGTTTGAAAGGTAGAATGACGGAGACAAGAACATCTTCTATCTTCTGGTTCACTCCCCAGATGGCTGAAGCGGTTAGGCTAGGGCTGGGCCAGGCCGAAGCCAGGAACCCAGAACTCCATCCGGGTCTCCCATGTGCATGCAGGGGCCCAAGTACCTGGGCTTTCCCAGGCACATCAGCAGGGAGCAGGGCTGGAAGGCGCAGCCGGGCCGGGAGCTGGTGCCCGGATATGGGATGCAGGTGTTGGGAGCAGCAGCCCAGCCTGCTTGGTGCAGTTCTTGCCAGTTGCATAGTCAACAAGCAGAGATGGGAAAACACGGGAAAACATGGGCCAGTGCCTGGCGTTTAGAGGGTTTTTCCTGGACGGCAGCTGCTTATCCATGTGTATAAATACATACGTGTGTGTGTCTGTGTATTTATCCGTGTGTATAAATGCATATGTGTGTGTTTGTGTCTCTGTGTACACACTCGTATCCAGGAAGGGTCTGTTGCTCACTTAGTCTACCTAGCTCACCTGTGAAAAAACGCAGGTTGGGAGTGGAGGAGTGGGCGGGAGGGTGCCAGGCCCACTGGAAGCCAGTCCTGGAATCACTACCTCTCCGTGTGGGGATCCTGAGGGGCCCCTGAGCTCCCCCAACCCTGCAGAGTCTACCTGTGTGCCTGGCACGAGCCCGCGCTTGGCTTTCTGCTGAGAACAGGGAGGGACAGTGGATGAAGATCTGTCCACTTCTCTTTGGAAGCTCTCCTGTTTATCCATAGAACTTGACTGTGTGTTTTAAATTCTGGGAGCAAACTGTAGATCTAACGAGGAGCTGTGAGCCAGGGCTTGTTGTGGCCCAGGTACGCGGGGCACGGGCCTCTCGATGGGCTCCGGGTGCTGGAGACTTGGCCCACTGTGCCCTGGGTGTCAGCGTCACTGCCACACACCTTCCCTGACGCGAGGAGCAGAGGCAGTGTCTGCACCCGTGGATCTCAGAACTCGCAGAGGGACGACGGGACACGGTGGCCTTGGCAGAGGTGCCGGGCTCAGGACTGGATTAGAACTTGGGATCCGTGCCTGCTGTGATAAATCTCTTCCCGCCAGGATGGTTTGGCTTTACAAGATCTTGATTTCCATTTTAATAATCCCAAGCCTTCCCTTGACTCTGCAAAGGAATCAATTTAAACACAGAGCCTACATATTATCTTACATTTCCTTTAGAAGGCAAGGAAGAGCGGGGGGGAGGGGCCAGACACTCAGGCTTCCCGTCAGGAGAGCAGAGTCCTGTTTTGTTCAAAGCCTTTGTTCCACTCCTTGTGGGAGAGCTGGGGGCCGGGGCTGCTCTGCAGTGACCCCCGAGTCACAGGAGAGGCCTGCAGCCCACGTCCCAAGTCTGTGGGCAAGGGGCCCGTGCGGGCCTGCAGCGGTGCCTGGGAGATGGTCTTGCTCCCTACCCAGGGTCCTGTTGCTTTGATGGTATCGGGAGCAGGGACTCAGCCCTGCCGTGACACCCCCCCCTCCCCCCAGTGAGTGAAATTGAGGCAGCACCTGTAGCGCACTGGCTTCTCGACAGCACCGAAGCCACGGGGCAGAGGTGACAACCAAGCCTTCCCGGAGAACAAGGTGGCCCAAGACGGGCTGACCTTGAGGACAGGGTAGGGAGTGAGTGGGAGATCCAGCTGCCTGGGACTCACCAGGATGTCTTCTGCCTACCCACCAGAGACTGCACCTGTGCCTGTCCTGGGGATAGAGGCAGCCCCTCCACGGGGGATCGGAGCATGCTGGCCGCATGGTGTGTGCTTCCCGTGGGTGTGGCCATGCACGTCTCAAATCCAAATTAGCAGTGGATTCTGCACAGGACTCTCTTTTCCTTTTTAATTAAAAAATAATTATTTGTGAGAGAGCAAGAGTGAGCCTGTGCTCCCATCCACCCACTGACTATGGCTGGGTCTGGAGAAATTAATCCAGGTCTCCCGCACAGGGACCCAGCTACCTGAGCCATCACCACGCCTCCTGGGGTGTGCGTTAGCGGGAGCCAGAGCTGGGGGTCCCATCGGTTCCCTCTGACGTGGGATGTGGGTGTCTGCCCCCAGGCCAGCTGCCTGCTGCCTCTCTACTCTGTTCTCCAGTCCACACTTGGCCTGCATCACCTGTTAGAGTGACTGTCACTTGTCATTCAGACCAGGGATGGTGGGAGGAGCCTCCATTGCAGAGAACGGGGGCTTCGTGCTGCGCGAGGAGGGGTGCCCTTGGCTGGGTTGCCGCTGCCCCAGCGCTTCTCCTATGCAGTAACGGGTGCAGCAGGAGACGGCTTTGGACTGGGGTCCTGTAGTGCGGTTCTGTCGGCAGTGACCACGCTTCCTGATCCGGAAGCCCACACGGCGGCTGCAGGAGAGGCGCATCTCGCAGGAGAGGGTGCAGCCTTGGACTTTTCTGTCCTGTGCTGGCTCCCGACTGTGTGATCCCTGCCCCGTGCTGCTTTCTGGAGCTCAGCGCCCTTGAGTTTATTGTAGACACTGCCCGTGGAACTGTTGTGTCCAGTGTGACAGAGGACAGGGTGGCGTGGTAAGGAAACGTGGAGCCCAGGGTCTCCCAGGCTATGCTGCCTGTGTGAGCTGGGAGCACATCTGCCCGAGCACAAGCCTGGGACCCCCAGACCCTAGCCCGGGGCTGTGTGTCATCACCTCTCCCTGGGAGGCTGACGGGGCTTCGTGGGCACCTGCCTGGCTGTTGGAGTCCCCCTGGCTGGGGGCGGCTAGTTAGACAGGAGCCCGTGTGCAGGCCACAGACAGCCTTGTGGGCAGTCACGGAGCAGCTGTGCCACTGTCCCACCTCTGCCTGCAGAGAATCAGTTGTCCTAGAGTCCTGCTATGCCCACCGCAGCACCACCAGAGGACATGCTTCTGTGCGCTCCACGCCAGTCTGGACGCGGGGTGAGCGAGCCAGAGCGACGTTGGCTGCTGGGCCCCGGCCCAGCTCTGTCTCTCTGTGTGGAGATGTAGCATTGGCCACGGCTCAAGGTGCCTCAAGGTGACAGCTGGGGGTGGGGTGGGGGGGAGACGGAGCCAGGGTCCACAGACAGGGAGGGCGGCTTGGCCCCGTGGGGAGGGACGAATGGGCGGGTGGGACGCCAGCTGGGACTCTTGCTGCGGGCTGCCTCCCCCTTCTCGGTGCCCCAGACGCCTGCTCCTGTGGGCTCCTCCGTGTGCCCCACTGGCCTGCTGGGTGGTCTTCAGGCCCCAGGTTTGTGCTGGCCCCTTCTGCCCTGTGGTCAGGAGGCAGTGTTTGTGAGCACGTGGGTGGGAAAGACTGACCTGGAAGGTGTGCGGGGTCACTTGCAGAGCCCTGGGCTGGGCATGGTTCCGTGGCCACGGGGAGTTGCTGTGGGCGTGAGTCCCCATGGCTGCACCCTTTGTGCTGCTGGCTGCACCATCCTCTTAATGCCCTCTGGTCCCCGGCGCTGCTCTGACCTGCGGCTGGCAGTTTTAGTCTCGCTGGGTTCTGCAGAAAGACGAGTTGAGGTCTTAACTCGTGGGGCCGTTGTGGGAATAGGGGGGTAATTCCAAGAGTGGAAAAATCAAAACATGTTTGTTCTGGTGCAGAAGTTTCCAGAATCCACAAATGTCATCTTTGGAGGCAGATTTCGGGAGTGATAGGCTGGGTGACACTGGTGTAGGATGGGCCTTCCACGCGTTTGACTGGCGGCCTGATTGATGCAGAGATCAGAGACCCAGGGAGGAGGCAGAGGAGACGTGGCTGCTGTCCCCAGATGCTGGCAGAGGGAGGGCACTGTGCTGTGGCCCCACCGGCACCTCGGTGTCGGGCTGCCAGGCTCCGTGGGAGAGCTGGTGTCTGCTGTGTCTGTTATAGGTGGGTGTTCTGGGCGATGCTCGCTGATACCTGGGGCTGGGGGTGGACGATGTGTATGCTCTAATTTCCTGGCTGTGAGAGGCAGCTTAGGAGGGGCTCAGGGAAACTCACAGGTAGATGGATTCCTCTCCCCATTGGACTTCTGAGCCAGAGACTCCTGAGCACAGAGGAAGTGAGCAGGGGGCACTGGTGTTGGCCCCAGGATGCCCATTCAGGGTGGCTTCAGGCACACGTGGGATTTCTCTGGTTCCCCAAGGGTGCGGTTTTCAGTGGGAACCATAGCTCTGGCTGATGGGATAACTTTTAGAGGTAAACCTTCACAGGAAGTCTGTGTGCAGGTGCCCTGGCCATGGGGCAGGGTCACACTCCCCTGTGTGGCCCGGCCTGGGTGCTGGCCCTGGAGACAGCGGCAGCCCTTCTGGGAGGGTGTTCACGCCTCGTCCTGCAGGCATCACAAAGCAGTGAGCTCATGGGCGGGCCTCTGCAGAGGTCCCTGGGGCCTGCTGGACACTGGACACTGGTACAGCTGCTGGAGCTGGAGTCAGACACGTCGAGACTTGAGCTCTGATCTCTTTCATGGGTACAGAACACCAGATGTGTGCATCTGCAAGGTGGTGCCTGTGTGTTCTGGTCCCAGTGGAGCTGAGTCCTGGGAGAAGGCAGTGTTTGTCACTCTGCCTGCCAGCTGTCCTTATGCCTGGGAACTACTTGTCACGGCTACAACCCTGTGCCCGGGATTCTGGGTCCCGGGCTCCCTAGAGATGGCATGTGCTTTGCTCCTGAAGGAATCTAGCTCCCGTCGAAATGAATCTCTAGGGCACAGTGATGGGAGTGGAAAGGAGACCGGCTGATCCTCATCAGGAATGCAGTGCTGGGACAGCCTGGTACAGCCTGGAGTCTCTGTGTATCCTGGTGTCACTGTGTATCCTGGTGTCACTGTGCAGCCTGGTGTCACTGTGCAGCCTGGTGTCACTGTGCAGCCTGGTGTCTCTGTACAGCCTGGTGTGACTGTGCATCCTGGTGTGACTGTGCATCCTGGTGTGACTGTGCAGCCTGATGTCTCTGTGCATCCTGGTGTGACTGTGCATCCTGGTGTTTCTGTACAGCCTGGTGTGACTGTGCATCCTGGTGTCTCTGTGCAGCCTGGTGTGACTGTGCATCCTGGTGTGACTGTGCAGCCTGGTGTGACTGTGCAGCCTGGTGTCTCTGTGCAGCCTGGTGTC